>JACEIK010002232.1:0-16180 GCA_018107945.1 Datura stramonium | reverse complement strand
CAATTTACATGAGAATGTACAAACATTGTTGGATAAACAAGGCAAAAATGATGCATTTGAGTATCACTTGGGCATATAAATATGCCCCAGATCAATTAACTGTGCTCTCAGTGAGTACCAGTGACCTTTGGCGATTCCTTCAGCATTTTGCCGGTATCCACCCGTGCGCCACTGATCCTTTTCTCCTTGATCCAACAAATTCAGGTGTCATTCGGTGAGTCGCCAATTAAAGTTTGCGTTCGGTGGTTGCTGTAATTCCAACATCCTTCTTTTTACCCCATTTCTTGCTCTTTTCTTCACATTAGACATTTGTATACAACAAAGGCAAAAAGGGCATAAAATCCACATAAACAACTTGAAAACTAGGCAAGAACTCAAGCTTAAGATCCTAATGAGTTGGTTAATTACCAACTCATCAAACCCCCAAACTTGAACCATTGCTTGTCCTCAAGTAATTAAGTTCTCATCAGTTGCAAAACATGTCACTTCACATAAGTTTAAACATCAATAAACACCTGGTTTGTGACAACCCAAAAATTCTCACCAATTCACTGAAAAAGAGAAACAAATTCCCCTAAAAACAAGAACAATGGAGAGATTTCAAGAGGCCACCACCCTTCAAAAACATGATTCTCAAGATCTTTCATTTTGCAATACGAGGGTATGTCTTATCCATGAAGTACACATAGCATCTCAATTCATGATCATTGCACATTCAAAGCTTGTCTTAGAGCTTGCATTTCTCATGTCCTATGCACATTCAATTGTGTCCTCAAAAGGGATGATGCTACTCACCAAGGAGAAAATCCTTACTTTTTTTATCATGAAATCAATGCATCCATACAAGGGATTTCGCAAAGAGAAGATTGCACTCACTCTCCCAAAAGAAATCTTCATACACACAACTCGACCTATAGGCTTGCCCTTCGTGTAATTTGCCACTAATGTAGAGCAACTGCACTTAAAATCACTAAGGACTTATGGGTCATAATGTAGGCTAGGGCTTAGGGTAGATAAATGTTTAGATTTAGTGACTAAAGCCTCCTTAATGCCTTTACAAACGCTTGTAACATCCCATTATCTTATTGAGATCACTCCATCTTATTTATCCTTGTTCATTATCTTCATCATTTGTATAACACAAGACACCCTTGTAACGCCTATGAATTTCACATTTAGCCTTATATATGCAAGAGATAGCACCTTTTTACTATTCTTTCTCTTTTGATCATTCAAGGTTTTTCAACCCATCAATTCATTCATTTCATCACAATTTTGGTGATACCTCACATTGAAGCTCTCATTTCCCCCTTCCCTTGCAAACCCCCAAACTTAGGCTTTTACCTCATCTCACATTTATTTCCTTATCGCCCCCCATTTCATGGGCTTCAAACCCCATTTTTCATTATTTTATCACTAGCAATTAGGGAGGATGAGTGTCAAAGAGAATGATTAAAAAAATAGTCATTAGGCCTGTAGTGTTTTTTTCAAAGAAAGGGTCCAAGGCTCAAACGTTGGCTATCAAAGATTAATGTTCAATGACGTCATTTTGGGTGAAGTGACTTAACAAAAGAGGGCCTAAGATCATGTTCTAAGTGCAACTACATCTAGAATTTCGCCTTGAGTCGCACTTGGGGCAAGTTCTCGACAAGAAGTTGTGCATGAGATTCACAAAAGTACTTACCACACAAGACATCACACCTAAAGAGTCCACAAAAGTCATTATCCACACAGAATCTTGATTTAAGACATCAGAACATGCAAATTCATAAGTCAAATGAGGAATCTACAAAGTATGACAAAGAGTGCTATGTTCTCGTTTCAAACATTTGTCCATTATTTCACATTTTCATGCCCCATTCAAAATTTCACTTCAAAAACTTTCTGGTGGTACCTCTTAAAACAGCTCCATAAAAGACTATAAAAAGACATGGAATTTTCCCTTAAGAAAGTCGCCACTCAATCTATCATCGGAAAGTGCCAACCTGGTTCAACAAGAAAAAAAAGGAAAAACAAAGAAATGCTCCTCAAGAAAGAACCATGGTGTGAAGAAAACCTTTGCAGTTTGATTACTATTCTATTATTTACACGATGAATAAACAAAGGATTTGGGTCCTGAAGGAATAAACAATTCAATACAAGGACCCCATTCTCATCATTAGCACACTAACATTTATCCAAGAATTCAACCAAGTCATTTATTTTTTTTCTTTTCAACATCATAGGCCCAGCGAGGGAAATCATCAACAAGAATAAAAACCAAGCTCGAAAACGGCTCACAATTTGTCATCAAATAATTTAAAAAATACAAAAGCCCGACAAGGTCTACTTCAACTCATCTCAAATAAAACATCAGTGACCCCCCAAAAAACACTCATCCCCCCATCTAAGAGAATACATTGTCCCCAATGTATGCATGCAAAATAAAAGGGTACGAGACTCCTTGAGCAGGTCACTCCTCATCCTTATCATTAGAAGCTTCCCCTGTTTCTGTGGAACCAGCAAAACCAGCCTCTCCCAGATCCTCGGTGTCATCTCCCAATCCCTCAAACAGATTATCAATTGGGTCTCAAACAGTGGAAGGAGAAGCTATTGCGGCGTCAAGAGCGCTCGTGTCAGGAACTTCCATAGGTGTCTAACTTTTCCATTCCCATACCTCCACTCGGAGAGAAGTGACAACCTGCTTCACTGCATCCACCTATTTGCATACTGTTGTAAGGCTCTCATACATTGATGTCAACTCCTGTTTTACTATTTGAGCAATGAGTGTAGGGAGACTCCTAGCCAACTTTTGGAGTTGGCTCTCATAAGAGTTGGTCATTTCCACGAGTTTGTGAAGACCACTTGGCTGGGAGGATCTAAGAGGGAGAGATGCTCCCCTAAAGGTCTGTCACCAGAGGTTTGTCCCATAGCTTCTTGGTGAGACACATTCAAATCTGGGGTATGTGGTGACTGCTCCGATCCACGGGATAGTGATCCCTCAGCCAACCCAAAAGCTTGCAATCTCTTCCTCTTAATTGTGAGTTCCTTGGCATCTCTTTTCCTGTCTATGGTGATCACTCCTGAGGTAGGGATAGGGGTCTCATCAGGGAATAATGGCACTTCCGCTTGTAAACACAACTGGAAAATAAGGACAACATATGGCATGGAGATGCTGGCCTGTCTTTCCTTTCGCTTCATCTGCTGGGCCACAATCTCCCCAAAGTTAATGGGGACTCCAGACATGATGCAGTCTATGAGAATGGCCATCTCCAAGATGACCTGTTGCTCATTTTTGGAAGGAATGATATGGCCACAGATAAAATCCAACCATAACTTGGCCTCGAACTAGAAATCGTGGTGAGAAATTTTGCCGCCCATGGAGGCTCATAGCGGAGTGAGTGTTAACTACGATGATGGGGGCTATCCAGGTGAACTGATTTTTCATGTACGCAATCCTGGCCATATACTCTATGCCCAATTTCGTTTCATCTTCCCAGAACAAATAATTGATTGCAGCCGGAGTTATGTCTACCTCCACCCCATGTACCATGATTGATGGTAGGTAGGGGACTTCATCGATTTTGCCTTTATGCTTCATCATGTCCTGTCTAGCCTGGTAGAAGGCATAGAATTCTGGCACCAGGCTTGGGTGATAGTCTGAGAGAGGATTGGCTAAAGCATGCCATTGCCTGTCTATGAACTGAGTAGTGATGTTGGGAAAGTTCCCGTGCAGTCAAGCCTAATCGAACCTTTTCTCCATTGTTATCGACCGGACCTTGAATATAGTGTAGTTCCCTTTCATTTCAGGCACACAGAAGATGATGGCCTCCCTAGAGTCGGGGGGTGTTACGGAGGCTTTGGCCTTGCCTTTTCCTTTGGTGGTTGAGGATGCTGGTTCCTTGCCTTTGCTTGTGTTCCTAGATGAAGACATCTTCTACAAACATGATGTTAGTGGAAGCCATAATTCATGGAAATAAAATAACTAAACATTATACTAAAATTGAGATGAGAAGCAAAGATAAAAAACAATCATTTAAAGAACCAACAGCACCAGCGAAGCACCAGCAAGCCATAGGATGATATCTGCGGACCGCCGCTGGCTCGCCGATGCGAAACAGTAAACTGAGCAGACAAAGATTCCATCAGCGACAAAGCGTAGAGTCACCGATCCTGATCCACGAACTGCCGATGTAACACGAGATCCAAGCAGTGGCCTGAAGCCAACTATAGATTAGACCGATTTCTATTGGCATTTCACCAGACCCTACCGATGAATAGTCGAATGTTGTCGTTCCCAAAGAAATTTCAAGGATTTCAATGGCACCAAATTACAAACACCCACTCATATTATATTAATGCATCACTTCTAAACATGAGAAACGACTTAAATGATGATTTACCCTTAAAATGGCGTCACCCAATCTATCATAGGGCAAAGTATGACGTTTTAGTCCATTTGGGTTACTCAGACTTCCCCCCATTTAAGTCCACATAAATATCACAAATATCCCACACCCCTTTCAACCAAAAACTTTTACCCCCCTCCACAAATTTCAACAAATAGAGCATCAACCAAGAAACTAACAGGAGAGAAGGGAATTAACAAGGAGGGGAATTTATATTAAAGCCTTATGAATGTGCAATCAAGGTTCCATTGATGAAAACATACAAAGAGTCAAATATACAATACAACACTTGGGAGAAAGTTTTGCACAGACTAACTTGTGGTATCTTGATATTGCTCAACAATGGCACTTCTGAGACTTGTGTAATGGAGAGGGAGAATGTGAGTGCAGTGAGAATTTGGTGAAGAGAGTGAGGGGTTTTATAGGTGAGCAGGTGAGAATATTGTTGGTTAAGGAGAAGGTGGGGTAGTAATGGTGAGTTAATTTGTTATGGAAAGTGGGAGAAAGGGAGTTGTGGGAATGTTCAAAGGTAGGGTATTGGGAAGACAAAAAGGTTTGTGGGAAAATGGAAAAAGAGGAAAAGAGAAGCCTAAGGGAATATTTTTTCAGATTAGGGCGGCTCAAGCAGATTTTTGGGGTCAGGTAGGTCCACATTTGATTTATATTCAGAAATAAAACTCGTACCTCGATCGGGGTTACACCGACGATCGCCGATATAAGCTGATGATTAGTCGCCTTACCTTTTTATGCTTAAATTGACACCCAATTCACTGTTTTACAACCGGTGATAGGCCGGCGATTCGCAAATGGGATCGGCGTTCTTCTAATGGATCTCTGCTTAGGAACCTAATGCTCAGGTATTTTGTGTAGCACCGGCGGTTGATCGGCGGTCCGCCGGTTCGTCCACCGATCGAGCGCTCATGTTCCTAGCTTTCTACTTTCTTATATCAGTGACCGACAGTTCACGCATCTGGATCAGTGATTCGCTGATCCAGTGCGTCACCTGCCTTATTTTTGTGCTTTCTGTCCTGGCTTCTCACTTCATTGGTCCTACAAAAACAACAATAGCAGAAAAATAATCAAATAAAACACTTAGGTTGCCTCCTAAGAATCTCCTTAGTTAACGTTGAGGCATGACGTAGCTCTCATTTAGCAATATTTCTTTGAAGGATCATCCTCTGACTCAGACTCTGCCATCTCAACTCCGCTCTCCTCATTCTCTACATGCAACACTCCAATCACCTTGCATTCGTCGGGAGTTTCCGCTAATAGACACCTTGAAGGTGACTTCTTCACTTTCGACTTGGAACTTGAGCTCTCCTAGCTCCATATTAACCAAAGCTTTACCCGTGGCGAGCAATGCTCTCCCCAAAATAATTGGCACTTCAACATCCATTTCACAGTCAAGGACTTGAAATCAGCTGGTAGAATGAATTTATCCACCCTCACCAATAAATCTTCTAATACATCCATAGGCTTTTTTATGGAAAGATCCACCATTAGTAACCTCATTGATGTGGGTTTGGTGCTTCCAAATCCCAACTTCTTGAAAATGATGAGGGGCATTAGATTTATGCTCGCGCCAAGATTGGATGGAGCTTTCTTAAACACACATATCCCACTTGTACAAGGGATTGTGAAAGCTCCTGGGTCTTCCCTCTTGGGGGAAAGATTTCTCATCATCATCGCACTACAATGGTGCATCGTCTCCCCGCTACCTGCATCAACCACCTTCTTCTTTTTCAGAAACTCCTTCATGAATTTGGCATATCCAGGCATTTGAAGAAGGGCATCCACCAACGGTATATTAATAGAAAATTTACTGAACATGTCAATGAATTTGATGAACTAATCGTCCTTCTTTTTCTTAGCCAACCGTTATGGGTAATGGGGTGGAGCTCTTGTTTCAACGTTGTCATTATTTGAGGCCTTCATTCCTACCTCATCTTCATCAACCTGCGAGGGAATTTCATCATCCTTCCCCCCACTTTCATCTTCACTCTTTTCACCACTACTTGGTGTTTTTGGAACCTCATCAAATTCATTTTCCTCATTTGATTTAGGATCACCTCCATAGGCTTCACTCTCGCATCTCCAACCAATTTACCACTCCTAGTAACAATAGTCATGCATTGACTATCTTTCTTCGGGTTTGGCATTATATCACTTGGGATAGTTCCCTTCATTTGGGGATCCATTTGAGTGGAAAAGTGGTTCATTTGAGCTTCCAAATACTTAATGGAGGTTGAATGAGAGTTCACCTTCTGGGCAAGGTCAGACACCTCCCCTTTCAATTCCTTGACCCCGTTGTCTGTTGATTCCACTTTCTTGAGGACTCTAGCTAATATCTCTTTAAATTTTGAGCTACCTCCATCGCTCACACTTGGATGACTTTGGGCATTCTCATCTTTTGGAGGGAGAACATATGGGTTTGAACTTCGGTGGTAATGGTCTCCCTCTCGATTTTTCTCTCTATTACCCAATCTTTCATTTCTTTCAGGTTGTCCCTGTGCATCACGGTTTCTCCAACCTTGGTTCTCTTCCCTTAGGCACCAAGGACCTTGATTAGTTCCTTGAAACCCGGGTTGAGAAACCCCCATATGATTTTCCATGTATTGACATTCCTCATCGTACCTCAGTGGCGACGATTCTCCTTTAAATTACAATGGACCTTGCATACTTACAACATTCACAACCTTGGGCCCTGGCCCCATCACATGTTTGGTCGTTAATTCCAGTTGCATCATCATTTTAGTGAGATTTTCATCTCACTCTTCATCTCTTTACCTTAACTCAGCTGCCAATGCACTAGAGCTAATTTCATGTGTAGATACATTTGTCTCTCTTGTATGCTAGGCCCTATTTGTTTTTGTCATTCTGTCTAAGAGGGCTTTAGCCAACCCATATGTTTGATCCATAATAGACCCTCCGACTAAATTATTGGCAATGGATTTGTTGATGGAGTCGAGAGCTCTGTAAAAACTTTGAAGAAGCACTCCATCAGGGAGGCCATGGTTGGGACAAAGAGAAACCTTCTTTTTGAACCATAGAATGCTTCATGCAATGGTTCTCCCGGCTCATTCCTGAAGTTTGTGATGTCATCCCTCAGCTGCAACATTCTCGACGGAGGGAAGAAACGATCCAAAAAGGCTTCGGTTAATTCTTTCCAAGATGTAATACAACCAAGAGGCAGTTCCTCCAACCACAACATCGCCTCTCTTGTTAGGGGAAATGGAAAGAGCCTTAACCTGATAAACTCTTGACTTATGTTTGTCATGTTGAAAGGCTGGCATATCTCCAAGAAATTCCTCAAGTGACAATTTGCGTCCTCACATGGCTTTCCCCCAAATAGTCCTTTCATTTGTAGCAAATGTAGCATTGTACTTGTGACATGGAACACAACATTCCCTAGCGTAGGCAGTACGCGAATGGCTCCCACTACGTCGGGCATCACCAGATTATCTTCCTCATGCTCCATATTACCCTCTACTGAGCTATCCCCTGCTTGTGAATGATGACTCATATGAATTTATCCGAACAAGAACAACAAACTTGATGTCAACTCCTATGATGCAAGACTATTTCAAATTAACAATCAACACAAGAGTATCAAGCGCTAGTCCCCGGCAACGACGCCATTTTTTATAACGTCTAAAATATACTCTTCGTTAGAAAAGAGCTTACATGGTCATTGTATCAAAACAAATATCGCGACGGATGTCGGGGTCGAATCCCACAGAGACTACTGAATGATATGCATGAGTGTTGTTTGGGAAATTGAATTTAGCTTGCACCACTTGAAAATAACAAGGAAATAAACATTTTGGGGGGAGAATGAGATTAACAATAGAGTATAAATTCTAATCCGGCTAATTAAGATAGCAAGATGACCAAGGTTGTTAACAATTATGTGAAAGACTAGAGGTGTTGGGTAGATGATATGCTAACTAAATAGGGTCATGCTAGGTCATATCATAAGTTCAAATTGTGTAAATAACCTCGGGAAAGTGGGCATTTGATATTTTTCAACCTCATAAATACCTTTTGCTAGAGTTCTTTCAAACCACTAGGCACAATTAAATCAACCCGATCCAATTTGGATTAATAGTTGCACTAATTTCTAGCTATTAGTTATTAATTAAGAGTGAGAATGTGATTTTGGCTATTTCCATCCCAAATTCACAACCTCACTTCCATGTCCACCATTAAATCTCTCCCAATACTCAATTCTTCTTTTTTAAGAAAAAATCAAGTAAGAACAATTAGAACCACATCAGCAACCATGGATCTTCAATTATAGATTGGAGAGAATTTAAAATATTTACACTAACTAAATAATATTGAGATGACTCTAGCAATACCTAATCTAATCAAGCATTCATCACCGCACACCTCTAGTTAATGATTTAGCTATTGATAGTTAAGAAATTCAAAAACACATTTAACAATAAACTCATTGAATTCAATAATAGAAGTAGCAAAATTAAATTCAACAATAAGTATCCAACAATGGTAGTACCTTGCTATGGAGGAAGAAGAAGAAGAAAAGAAAACAATCCTTTACAATTTCCACCAATAGAATTCTTACTTTCTACTTCTCCAAAGAGAATGTTCTCAAAAAGCTAAAAATTAAATCTCATGGGTACAGAGTACTTCTCTTTAGAATATATCCAAAGGTAGGGTATCCAATTCTCTTTTTTTTCCATGTTGGACATTTGTACCCCCGATCACCATTATAGCACTTGCGGAAGTACCGGCGGTTCACCGGTTACATTCCTCTAATTGCCAGCTATAATTAACTGCGCCCACAATGAGTTCCAGTGGCCTTAGGCGATTCCTTCGGCATTTCGCTGGTCTCCACCCGTGCACCACCAACCCTTTTCTCTTCGATCTAGCAAATTCAGGTGTCATTCGGCGAATGGACCAGTGAGTTGATGTTAAAGTTCGCATTCACCAGTTGCTGTAATTCCCAGAGCCAGTGTTCATCAGCTTTGAACTGGCGTTTCACCGGTCTTCTTCGGTGGAGCGCCGATTTTCATCTGACTTCCTTCTTTTTACCCCATTTCTTACTCTTTTCTTCACATTAGACATTTGTACACAAAAAAGGCAAAAAGGTCATAAATCCACATAAACAACTCGAAAACTTGGCAAGAACTCAGGCTTAAGAGCCTAATGGGTTGGTGAATTACAAACTCATCACTGAAACGCGAGAATTTTTGCCTGGGAATGCTTCTCCGTGATGTGGAACTCCCTGCACCTACCTTACTGTGCGTCGTGGTGCTCACTTAGTGGAGTGGTTTGCGCCTCGCAGCGCTCACTGCATAGAGTTATTTCTAGAAAATATCATAGAGTTTACAACTCAATTGTTTCACAATTCATACTTTGTGTAATTGTTCAGTTGAGTTCTTGTTGGATATTCATCAAGTTCTTGTGGAACCTTTAGCTTTGAAATTTTGTTGAACAAGTTTATATTAAAGTAAGTATTTCATTATGATTTCTTCTACATCTCTTACTTGTTTTCTCATAAACATGAGTGTATAAATCTCTTAGGCTAGGATTGTGGGAACCATGATGGATTAACCAATGTAGGCATAATAAAATAGTGGTTCTTGAATGGTGAACTAAGTAGATTGTTATTCTATTCATTGTAATTAAAGTTTTAGCTATTGCAAATATTGAAACAAGCCCATATCTTTAACTTGCCTGACCAAGGAGGTTGAAGTTAGGAAATGAGAGTAGCAATGGCAATTTAAGATTAATAATTCTCATCTAATTTAACTTGAGCTCTAACTGAGGATAGTTTAAGTCCAAGACTTATTGTAACACTATAATATACACACTTTTGAGATCGGAGGGAGATGAGTGGAAAGCATCTATTGTCTATTGGCGCACTCAACACATGCACTTTGAGACCGGAAGGAGATAAGTGTAGTCTTTAAGTCGAGAAACATTAGATGTACCAAACATAAGTCTTACACAATATTCACGAGGATAGATCACTAGTAAGATCTTATTAAGTTATAAAATCATGGGGAACACAGTCCTAGTTTAGTGTTAGTAATTTGATAAACAACTCAATAACTGTTAGCATTATTTTATTTTTATTTTTATTTACTAACCCCCCTTTTGAAATATTAATTACAAGTTAGCTTATTTTCATCGTTAACATATTGTTTCTGCCTATTCCTTGTGGGATCGACCCCAACCTTTGTTGGGTTACTATATTTGACAGTGACAACTTTATACTTAAATTGCGAGGTGTAATTCGGGCGTGATCAAATTTTGGCGTTGTTGTCGAGGTATACGGTTTTGAAATAGTTAATTGTTGATTGAGCTTAACTTTTAATCTTATTTTGCATTTTACATCTTGTTTTGTTTATCTTTTTGACTACCCATAGGTTTTCATGGAGAACCCGAGGGCACAATGCAACCTTCCACCAGAGGAAGAGTCGAAGGAGACACAGCAGGCTGAAGCGGCGTGAAGGGCGAAAGAGGCTCAACTAGGTGATATAGCTAGAAGAGTCGATGTTGCCCAATTGGATGATACTTTAGCAGATAGGAACCGAAAGAACCCCCTTGTCATCAAGGAAGAAATGCCATCAGGAATGTGCTCTTCAATGGAGATTATGACTAAGAGAAAGTCAGTTACACTGGATCCATTGTTCCACCCCAACTGCTAGCTAATGCAAAATTTGATGTGACAAGTACTATGATGCACCTGTTGAGCATGAAGGGGACGTTCAATGGTTTGTCCGGTGAAGATCCAAATCAGCATCTGATATCTTTCACAAGTATCTGGAATGTGTACAGATTGCCTGGAGTATCTCAAGAGGCAATAAAACTCCACTTATTTCCATTCTTGTTAGCTGGGGAAGCCACATTGTGGCTGAATGAGCTACCAGATGAGTCTATCACCACTAGGGTTGAGCTAACTGCTGCTTTCTTGGAGAGATTCTTTCCACCCTCACGGATGATTCAGTTGAGGGATGAGATTAACAATTTTAGACAACTAGCTAGGGAGGCTCTACATGAAGCATGGCTAAGGTTCAAGAAAAATTTAAAGTAGTGTCCTAACCACAAGCTTGCTGAGGAGGTCCTCTTGGAAGTGTTCTATAGGTCACTTAGCACATTAAACAAAGTCGTAGCAGATGGGATTGCTGAGGGGTCCATGATTATCCATACCTCTGCAGAGGCCAGTAAGATACTGGATAAGATGATCATGACAAACAGGACATGGCACACCTGAGAATCCGAGGTAGCTGCTATGAGCCACTTAAGTGGAATGACAGAAGAGCAGTGAAAGAAGGAAAAGGAATGGGACTAATACATAGACCACCATAAGATCCAGCTTGAGTTGATCACCAAGAACCTCACGACTTTGAACACTCAAAAAGTGCATGCGGTGAATGCACAAGAGAGAGGGCCCAGGTATGATGATCATTACCCTGAGATTGAGGAAGAAGCAAATTTTGATAATAATAAGAGGGATTTTCGAGCCAACGACATCACCAAAATTACACCTCGCAATTGAGATATATAGAGGCCGATGTCAAATATAGAACCTAACAAATGTTGAGGTCGATCCCACAGGGAATATGAAAAGAACTTGAGTTAATGTGATTAGCTATTTGTAATATCCCGTAAGGGCCTAAGAATAGACCCGGGAGTTGAAGTTGAAAACTGCAGAAAAACCTGGAATTTTGCACGAGGATGACTCGAGGTATGAATCGTGGTGAGGATCTATGACTGGTGACTCGAGTCGTGATGAAGTTGGGGAGCTTGAGGTCATATCACGAGTGGTCCTATGAATCATGAGGCATAGGTATGACTCATGGTTAGGAGTTGTGAAATTCTCAGTGGTGCCAGAGTGAGTCATCACGGGTCATGGTACAACTCGTAGGATGTAGCAATGAGTCATGATAAGGAGTCGTGGGTAAGTCGTAGTTGGTATGGGTGGATGATACCATGACTGACAGTATGACCCATAGGATAGTACTATGAGTCGTGGTATGCGAGTCATGGCCAGTTTCAGAAGATCGAAAAAAATGGTGAGGTGACTACGAGTCGTGGTCGGGGCCAGAACTATTTTTTAGGGAAATTTCATTAAGGGAAAATTCGACTTTCCTATGTTTTTGGACCCTAAACCACGTTGTTTTAGCTTCAGTTTTAGACGTTTTAGTGGGGGGTAATGGGTTATTTCCCTCATTCCCCACTCAGACTTCCAAAAAAGAATATGTAGAGTTCCTCTCAGAGCATTTCAGAGCAACAGCTAGGGCAACCTTTTCTTCTCAGTTCCTCAAGGAAATTCTTCAATTTTTCACCAGGTATGTGGTAATTCAACAAGGGAATAGTTCTTCCCTTGTGTCCCTAAAATCTTCGTTGTTTTTCCTCTAACAGTTTAGCCATGTGGATTCGAGATGTAGGAGATTTATCAGACCTATATCTTTAAAATTTTGAGTAGAATATTTCTCATGATATTTACTGCTTATTATTCCCTATTTCTAGGAATTTATGAGAATTGTATCCTGTGGAATAATTTAGCCCTAATTTTCAGTTCAGTAGAATTTAGGATCTTGCTTGTTGGACTAGTTTTCCTGTAGCTTGATTATAACAGACTTGAAATTCCCATATTATCAGTGTATGTGGAAATTTTAGTCAGATATTATATGTCCAGTCTCAATCAGATTATTAGACTTAGTGTTTTCCAAAAATATTAGCTGATCAGTTTGATTCCAATTTTCTTTTCGAGGTGTCAGTGGTGCCTCCCAATTATCAGACTCAGATTCAGACTACAGTTATTTCGTCCATTAGGCGTTCATGACATTCCAGTTATAACTCTGACCAGCCTCGGACCCTAGTTCAGTTATCAGTTTATTCTTTACACAGTTATGACGCTTCCAGATAAGCAGCTTTGACCAATCTGAGAACTCAGTTTTAAAATCTGGTCCTATAAGACGCTCAGGGAAACTCTCTGATTATATCCCTGGGTTAGTATAGTCTTGGACCCCAGTATCGAGCTATCCACTTGTCTATAGTAGCAGTAATAATATTATCCAGTGGAAGTAGGACTTAGCACCGAAAGGGTCGGGGTTCCAACGCACCCAGGTTGCAGAACTACGTTGCCACCGTAGGTTTTATTTACTTAGCCTAACGGCCCCCTTTTGACAGTGATTTTCACAGTCCATACCTTTATGCCCTCGCAAGGTATATTGGGCCCTACCGACGGGGTGTGTAAATTGAACTCCACGTCTTGCTCACATGGTTATATGTTGGTTATAACCTCTCCCACTAGTCAGTACAATTTACTCTCAGATTCTTCAGCGCAGATCAGTTCAGTGCAGTATCTCAGACTCAATATTTTAGACATAGGGCATGTTTATTACTATTAGCCAGGGTCATTTTTTACCATATTAGTTGTATATTAGTTGATTTAGTTTTCAACATTTCAGTTGGTCATTTCATGTCATGCTAGTTCAGTTACTAGTTCTTTCATGTCATTCATGTGTCTCTCTCATACTCAGTACATTCAAAGTACCGACACATACTTTTTTGTTGTATCGTTTCATGATACAGTTGCAGGTTCCCAGAATCTGCATCGTTATCTGTTGCTATCCAGATACTCCTCTGCTGCAGCCGAAGTGTGAGTCCTCACCATTCGAGGGCCTTGTTTTACTTTCTTACAGTTGAATTATTATTTCAGTTAGACTTAGAGTTAGCCGGGGGCTTGTCCTAGAAACTCCTCAGTTAGATGGCTTTCAGACAGACATGGTTTTCAAATTTGTCTGTATTATTCAAATGTTTTGAACTTTATGTTTTAATACTTGTCTTTCATAAATGTTTTATGATATTATTTTAAAGTTCCGTTGTGCATGTTTACTCAGAATGCTAGTGACTGATAGACCAGGGGTTGACTTGGGGTCACTTGTGGCTTCAAGTACCGTGTTACGCCCAGGATGTAGGGTCGGGGCGTGACAAACTTGGTATCAGAGCCCTAGGTTTAGAGTATCCTTAGAATGTCTGAAAGCCGCATCGAGTAGTGTCCTTTTCATGGGTGTGAAGCGCACCACACTTATGACGAGGAGGCTACAAGATGTTATTAGGAAAAATTCCCTTTTGTTCATACTCTTTATCGTGCGTTAAAGTCCAAATTCTAGAAATGCCCTTCTAATTCATGCTCTTTTTCGTTCCAGTGAACTATGCCTCCGAGACGTGGTAATGGAAGAAGGGCTTCTAATGTCAACAGACCTGCCCCATCAGCTCCAGTAGCACCTCAGGATGAATCCTTATCCACCGCCGAATTCAGAGTGGCCATTCAATTGCTAGCTCAAACACTCACCAACCAGGTGAACCAACAAGTGGTTCCAGTAGCCACAAATGGGTCTACAACTGCTGCTCGGGTGTAGGATTTTACCCGGATGAACCCTCCATATTTTCATGGAGCGAAGGTGCGAGAGGACCCACAAGGGTTTATAGATGAGATTAGAAAGATTACCCATATTATGGGTGTCAGCTCCTTCGAGAGTGGTGACCTCGCTGCCTATCAGCTTAAAGGGGTAGCCCAGGTTTGGTATGAGCAGTGGAAGGAGGGGCGGCCAGCGGGAGTAGGACCAGTGGAGTGGGAGGAGTTCCACACAACTTTCCTGGATAGGTTTTTCCCTCGGGAGCTGAGGGAGGATAAGATGGCAGAGTTTATGAACTTGCGACAGGGCAACAGGATAGTGGAGGAGTATGCTCTGGAGCTTACAAGGTTGTCAAAGTATGCTCCAGAGGTGGTGGCCGAGCCGAGGGCTCGCATGCTAATGTTCGTTAACAGAGTGTCTAATCTAGTCCTCAAGGAGTGCAGGACCGCAATGTTGATCAAGGACATGGACCTCTCTAGCCTAATTGTTTATGCCTAGCAGATTGAGGTAGAGAAGTTGAATGATATGGAACGTAAGAACAAGCAGGCAAGAATTGGTCATTCAGATTTAGGCCACCAGAGATCTAGCGATGGTAGTTGCCCACAGCAGCAACAATAGTAGAGGGCCCCAGCACCTAGCTTAGCCAACGCCCCAACCTTTCAGTCCCGCCAGGATCGGAGGGGCGGGTCATCTGGCATGCAGTCTCAGGCCCACAGTACAGGGAACAGGTATCCATTTTGCCCCAAGTGCGGCAAGAATCATCCTGGAGAGTTTCTATAGGGCAGAGAGAGCTATTTTGGATGTGGACAGCTTGGGCACCGACTTAGAGAGTGCCCGTCAGTAGGGTGAGGGAGATCACAATCCACTACCTCAACAACTCCAGCAGGTCGACCAGCTCAGTAGGCCAACTCATCAGGTACAAATGGCGGTTAGCTCCAGAATTTTTTCTATGCTCTATCTTCTTGTCAGGATAAGGAAAGCACACCTGACGTAGTTATCGGTATGTTACGTCTCTTCCATCTAGACGTATATGCCCTCTTAGATCCAGGAGCTACTCTTTCATTTGTGACTCCATATATAGCAGTTCAGTTCAATATAAGTCCAGAGGTACTCTTAGAACTATTCTCAGTCTCCACCCCCGTTGGCGAGTCAGTTAGAGCCAGCCGGGTGTATAGAAATTGCCCAGTCTCAGTCCTGAACAATAATTCTAGCTGATCTCGTAGAGCTAGACACGGTCGACTTCGACCTTATTCTCGACATGGATTGGTTACACTCCTGCTATTCCTCAGATAATTGCAGAACTAGAGTTGTCAAATTCCAGTTTCCTAATGAGCCAGTTTTAGAATGGTCGGGCAGCAGTTCAGCGCCTAAGGGTAGGTTTATTTCCTACCT
>JACEIK010002231.1:199470-224031 GCA_018107945.1 Datura stramonium | reverse complement strand
ATAGATTTTTATATAAATCAAATACAAAACCCCATGAGTTTTTGATAAATTTTAAGTAAAATCATAGAGTAGAAGCATGGGTGTGGAAGGATTCATCCATTAATGACCTTACATACCTGGAATTATCAGATTCTAAACCTCACTTGATGACCCAAGAAGAAATTGCAATGGATTTGATGAATTCTAGGCTTGATTCACTCCCTAACTTCCTCTACCTTGCATGCATGAACGAATGGAGTGAAATCTAAACTCAACCCCTTTACATTTCCCTATTCATAACCCAAAACGTTGTAGTTTAGGCCTTATAATCTTAGGAGTTTACATAAAAGCCCTTACTTAATCGCAGAAAAATAACTGTCAAGGGTCCCAACGAGTGACCTGATGACTCGTTGCTAGTCCTCACGATCCGTCACCTTTACCGTTAAGTACACTGTCTGAACTGGTCATTGGAACCTCTAACGGATGACATAATGATTCGTTACTGGTGGCCACGAGTCGTGGCCACTACTCGTTAACCTCACTGCCTCCTGAAAACCATTTTATTAAAATTCCTCCCAATGACTCACACCAGGACTCGTTGCCTGACGTGATGAGTCGTGGTCTCCTTCTGTTAAGTACACTGGTCGATCCTTTCATTTTTTTTTCAACTTCACCCCACAGCTGACTTAATGACTCGTGGTGGCTGACGACGAGTTGGTGAAGGATGTGCACCGACTCGCAAGGTTGGGAGTTAGGTTGGTTGACTCGACTAATGGCGGTGTTGTTGTTAAGAACTTATCAGAATCATCATTGGTGACTGATGTAAAAGCTAGACAAGATGAGGACACTATTTTGGTAAAGTTGCATCATATCCTCCCGGAAATGAAAGTTCCATGGCACGGTTCTGAACTCGCCATGATATTTGATAGTGAAGAGTTTCCTGGATATCATCTCTAGCTTGTGGAGCTCCCTGTATTTGGACTTGGATCTTTAAAGCTTCTGTCAGATATGGGTCGCTTTGGAACATTTTGAAATTTGGATATAACGTGATAAAGACTGTCCCAGCGTTCAAGGTGACCTCAGTTGTACCCAAATTAACATGTTGGTACTCTTGATATTGAGTATCAATGAGTGAAAGACGTGCAACAACAAGTTGTCCCTTCCTTCCATGATATGACAAGGCAATTCGGACAGCACCAAAATGAATATGGGTGAATCCGTGATTTTTCCATTGCTTTGGAAAGTCATGGGGAATTTTCAGGGTAACAAACTATTCCTCTTGATTAGCAAGAATAGGATGCTGATTGAGTTTCGAAGAAGCAACATATTCCATTACCCAGGTTTATGTTGAACTAAGGAACGAATTTGTAACCATGGATGGGTCGTCTTTTTGGCAAAGGCAGAGTAAGGATTTAGGAGAGGTAAGTAGGTAGAGGGCACATTATTTTCATCGGGAGTATATCTGCTTCATAAAGATAGTCATATTTACAAAAAAGTGTTTTACTAAGTGTAGGAGACATAGGTACTTTGGTGACGAATTTACAAGAGCTAGAAGAAGAAGAAAATTTACAAGGGCGGGCGTGAACTAACTCATAGCTAATAAGCGCTCCTCACTCAAAAGGATGGGCTAGCTCGATACCATTGGGAAATGGGCTCTAGAGGCTTTGATGCATAGAAATTCGGGCACAGTGCGTGGAAACGGCGAGCAAGGCGGTGAGATTGCAGGCATAATAGTTTTCCTATGAAGGAGGAATGGGGTTCAATATCCTCAGGGCGGGCTTTGCCACAAAGCCGGCTTCAACTCCCGAGAGGACGGCTTGCCAAGTTAGTCCTAACCATTAAATTTCACTATAGACAAAAAAGATTTTCCCTACAAATCGAGTGCCGACATCCACCGTATGGTTTTTGCCAAGCTACTCAACTCGAGGAAATCTTTACTCTACTTATAAATTTGGCTATTATAAACTGAAAAACTATTGTACTTGTCACCAAGACCTTACTGACGTGTCGCGGCCTTTCCCGCCTTTCCTCGCCACAGCTGCTACTTCTATGTCGAGCCCTCTGTCCTACCGGTGGTATCGAGCACGCGCCCATCACTTTGGAGGGAGGCTGAGGCTGCTATGAGTGAGAGTCTACGTCCGATCCTTAACAATATTCTTCTTCGGCACAGTGTTAATAAGTCTTAAGGTACCATGTCTCCAACATTAAAACTCTTTCCTTTAAATATGACTATCTTTATGAAGTAGTCTCTCAGAATAAATAAAAGTGTCTACCAACTTACCTCTCTAAATCACTTGCTCTTCCTTGCCAAAACAAGCAATCCATGGTTACAAACATTTCTTAGTCAACATACACCTAACGAGGGTAAAGGGTATGTTTCTCGCGAGCTAGATGTGTCCTATTCTTGCTACTCAGAAGGAACAATTTGTCACCCTTCAAATTCGATGATTTTCAAAGCAATGGAATGCAATTCATTCATATTCATTTTGGTGTTGTTAATTGTTATCTGTCATGGAATGAAAGGCCAACCTATTGTTGCATGCCTTTCACTTTCGTTGATACTACGTATCAAGCCTCAAGCTGCTGTAATTTGAGTACAGCTAGTCTGCTGAATGTTGGACGATAACTGTGCATTATATCAAAAATTTCTACATATCCCTAAGCGACCCATATCGATAGAAGCGAAGAATCCAGGGTCAGTATAGAGGCTCGAGAAAGCAAGATGCTATCGAGCAATCTTCACTATCGGATAGCAAGCAGGGTTCATGCCATGGATCTTCATTTCAGTGAAATATAACTTTGCTTGTATACATGTAGATGCCATGGAAGGAACACACACATGCACCCAAATACCCAGAAAATACCAAAGGAAAAGGGGAACTTGTCAAAATTTAGCTCGACTCATCAGGTTACCAACTATGAGTGATGAGAGAACTATCTGTTGAACCTTTTCGATCCTGAGAACCAATCTTTGTCAAAAAATAGGATAAAGCTGTAGCCATCGGCTTTGACCACTCTCATACGAATATACCAAACAACACAACATTTTTCTCTTTAGATGTACCAACCTACATCCATGCCCTACGAAGATGAAGAGAGGATGCATTCGATTGGAGCGTTCAGTGTCATAAGTGAACATGATTGGATCAAATAGTTCACTCATGAAGGTCGTGACATATTGTGGTTCAAATGTCCCTTCAGCCCTTTTGCCATTGCTATATCGAATGTGGCTTGCCAAAAGATGTTTGGAGGATGAAATTGAATATGACGAGCTACATGGGGAAGAGAGCCAAACCCGAAAGAAGGGGAGATGCTCGGAAAAGGAATTTTGTAAACGATATGAAGATGGAGATCCATCTATCGGTTTCCAAAGCTAACCTAGAAAGTGTAATTCCTTGTCCCTACAACCCTCAAGATTAGCCAACTTTACCTACTCCGGCCAAAAAACCTCACAATCCTCAAATCCTTACAATCAGTCTATCGGCTCCGGTCATACTCCAAAATTCCCCTCACAACAACATTTTAAAAAAAGATAGTGTAAACCATGTACCAAAATACCAAGAAGTAAATGTTGTGTTGTCCACTAGAGCAAAGCCACAAACAAGTGATATTGAGGCTACCATCAACTAGCAATCGAGAAAATGCAATCTTCGAACAAGGTGTTGACCAACATCAACACTTCCCTCAGAAATGTTGCTCACACACGGAACAAGATGATGAGCAAGGTGGAGAACATTCGAATAAAGAGGAATAAATATCCAATCAACATGTCGGTCTTATCGAGCCTTGGAATACATTTGCGGAATATGTAGTATGAGATTTGTGCACCGGGCACCTCACTTTTCACTTCTTTCCACGAAACAAAAAGAGATGGGCGATATCAAAGAACAAATAAAACAACTAAGACATGGACCTTTTGAGCCACAAAGAACCCAAAGACACTCTCCAAAGTCATCCTTTTTCCATATGTCTTCACAGACATACTCACCACCAAAATTGAGTCATCCAAGTACTACTACCTCCTTTCATCCCACAAGAACCTATATCCTACACTCAAAATCAAGGAGAAAGCTGAGTTTGACATATCCAAATAGATTAAGGAAAGAAAGATGCTATTGTAGAAGAAGCGGGCGAGAAGAAGGAAGAGGTTGGAGAAAGTTCAAGCGAGCAAGATCGAGCACTTGATATTTGCGACCAAGCGTACCGGATCGTAGACACGGGACAAGAACTGGAGAGACTCTATGTCAACCCATGGAATGAGCATACATCTAAGCCAATCACATGAGCGAAAGAATTAACATATAAAAATGTATTCATAATATAGCATAAGGAAAATCGGTACAAGACTTATACAATACGAATTTGAATACAACTTGCGATACGATAAGCCTCTAAGCATGAAGGGGCGGATTGATGGGACAACTCCCAACTAATCCAGCATCAAGAGCGAAGAAACAACATAAAAGATAAACATATAGCCCTCGAAACATGAGGACTCACCAAAAGCCCTATGTGCGAATTTGAAGCGATACGGGTGAGGATGAGCCACAAGAACCTGAACTGTATCATGAAACGATACAACATAGAAGGTATCCATCAATCGTGAAATGTCTTGATTATACAAGGTAAGTAAAGCGAACATTTAAAACACATATAAAGTTCATAAATGATCAAAAGTAGGACGTCATGCGCGTATCGTAAATTATAACTAACATATCATACGACTCAAGGTTTTTTCAAAACATTACGACATAACATAATCATATCATAATAGAAGAGATTTACTTAGCATGACTTGAGCCAGCATACATAATGATAACATGCATAAATAATGAGAAAGCGTGAGAGATTCTCTTAAAGACATACCCCCATATGAGCACACATAGGCAGGAGCTTGTAATCCCTGATCAGGAGGGTATCGATTTTCCCCTAAAACTCTAATCGGTTTTATGTTCAATCCATGTGCCCAAGTTTACGTGCGTCGGTCACGGATGACTGCACGCAAGTGCTGCGTGGTCGAACAGAAGCAGTAAAAATGTAAACCAAGTAAGCCAAGTATCGATCCTACGGGCCCGGACTACGGTATCAATCTAATCAAGTGTTAATAAACTCTAACTTTAAAAATGTAGACAAAAATGTGAAAAAGATTTTTTTTGTATTTAGTTTCCTAATTTATACTAAGTCTAAAAACGAATATACCATTTGAGTCGAACTATAAGTATGAGCATCTTGAGGCTAAACGAACATGTAGAGAAATAAATTATCAATACAATTTGATTAATCTTTCCTTCGGTTGCTAGTCAAGAATTATTGCCTATGGATTTAAAACTCTCGTATTTAACCCAACCCAAGAATTATGAACCTTCCCACTATTTTAGTTGATAAAGAAATTCATGTTCTAGCCATACAAAGGCGATTCGTAATTGACTAATACGACTTTCGGAGTATATTTCTATCCACGAAGGTAAATCAATTCTCAATTTTCCCAAACTAAGTAAAGATCATATCCTATTAATTCACAACTTTCCAATTTTTTGCTCTCTCGAGTGAAACCGGACTTTTTAGATATACATCTTAAGTGGCCAAACATTAATGCAGTAGAACAAGAATTAATAGAACAACCATGGAAGAAAAGATGGAAAACCAAATGATCAACAATCACATTTCACTACAAATGTTCTTAACCTCAGCAAAGAAGTGAATTTAGCCACTCATTTGTGGATTAAACATCATCAAATGAGTGTAAATCTTACAAACAATTGAAAGAAAGGAGAAAGAGATAGAGAAAAACCCTAAAGATTTTCATCCCCTCAGCACTTTGTAACCCACGTTCTTTCTCCACCAAGTCGGAATATATGAAATGAACCTAAGTGTTCTATTTATGCGGGTGGGAATTTTCCGGAATAACAAGCAGCGTTTCACGGGTGTCGCGAGCAGCGCCTCCCGTGATACGGCCTTTAAGCAACGCACCCTCACTTTGGAATCCGGCCCTCTAGAATTTTGTGACGTTCCACGACGTGCAACGCGAGGGCTTGGCCAACGTGCCACGGCCCCCCAACGCGCACCTTTCCTTTGGAATTTCATGTTCCGGTAGTGGGTCAACGTGCCACGGAGGCAGCGCGGACCTCCTGCAGGAAATTTACCAACTTTTATCATTCGGGCGAGAATGCATCCGAGATGGCGGCGTGACATGGCTCCATCGCGGAGCCCCTTTTACTTCATTACTTTCCTTGGCCTTTTCCTTGCTAGAAGCAGGAGTCCATTCCCGATTTCTCCCAACATGCATCTTAGCTTCCTAAAATTGTATTTTTCACGCAGAAACAATGCTAATCATGTTGGTTAGTATAAATTCACATTTTAACTACAATTTACATGAGAATGTACAAACATCGATGGATAAACAAGGCAATTGACGCGTTTGGTATCACTTGGGCATATAAATCTGCCCAAGATCACTTACCCCACACTTAAAACCTTTTTCATCCTCGAACAATAATCTTACACCTCATGCAATTGACACCCAATCATGGCTACTTTGTCTTGACAATCAGAGGCTACGGTTATACCAATTATTTAATATAGCAAATCATCAAGAAAACATGCGTAGTCTCATCAATACAACGACATTAAACACATCAAGACCTCCTAACTCAAGAATCGACTCTCGATATTGGCAAACTCATGCAAATCAGGCGATCAAGATATCCGACGCAAGAATTCAATCTCTCGTCAGCATGTGCCCTCACAACACAAGAGAATTTCCCCCTTTTCAATCACATGAACTCCCTAAACATTACATGCGGGGGAATATAAACACAATTTCGCTCTCTCTCCCGAAAAGAATTCATGCATCATGTCATGAACCTTAGGCTTGCCTCTAGTGTATTACTCCACTAATATAAGGACGCGTGATGTAGGATCACGTAGGACTTAACGGGGTTATAATGTAAGCTACGAACTAGTAAATCTTGGGCTAACAAATAATAGCAACTAGCATCCTTAAGCGCTTTTCCAATACATCCCATCAGCATTGTGAGCATTGTTTCTTCCTTCATCCTCCCATTCTTGAAGTCTTTCTTTTTTTTTATTTTTGGTTCCCATTTCTTTAAGCACACCCGATTTAACAATAAAGATTAGTTATGCATCTTTATTTTCTTTAAATGCGGCAAGTGCACCTTTGATCTTTTCTTTACTTTCATCACTTTTCTTTTCTTTTCTTTTCACAATTCTCAATCCTTGACAACGTGGAAAATTATTTTTCTTGAGCGCTTAAGAGTTTCGGATCAAATTCATGGATAATGAAAAGAAAGGGGTTAAGCTCGGTTTACTCCTTTTCTGATGAAAGAAAAAAAATAGGCTTAAGGCTCAAAGGGCTAACTAGGATTGACATTCGAGGTGGGTATGAAAAAGAAAAAACTTTCGGTTCAAACAAAAACGCCACATCCTTTCCTACACTACACTTCCTTCATTTCGTTCGTACACACACCGGGCAAGTTCTAGACAATTCACAATAGCATGGAATAATCGAAACCTCACTAGACACTCATTGCACATGCTCGACTCAAGACATATTCACTGACTCTTTAAATGAAGCTAAATTACAAGAATTCAAACATTAAGCCTCAATCACACCGAATCAAACTCTATGGCCTAGGTATCTCAACATATTTACAAAGTTGCATGCTTTCAAACGAATCACCTTTGCATTCTAAATATCATGTACAACACCAACAAGAATTTAGCAACCATAAAATGGCGACTGCGGCAGGATTGCAACAAACAAAAAAATTAAACTAAGAACAAAAAACTACTCCTATCGACTGCATTTCCCTTAAGGCGGTCGTCATCCATCCATCATAGGGAACGATCACTATTTACGACTTCGGTTCAATGGGACTATTCTCGGTAAAAAGAGCAGAAAACAAACACCCGAGAAATCCAATCATAAAAATAATTTAACGAAAAATTTTAAAAATATCGATGATTTTTGATTTAAAAAATTTACACAACCGGCTAACAACATTCAACGGCACACAACAACTTCAAATTAATTACAATACAAAACATACACACAAAAATCATAGGGTCTAGAATTTTCAAGCACAACAACAAAACATGAATATCAACAAAAACAAGACAAAAACCAGCAACTAACTACTCCCCACCCCACACTTAAAACCAAACACTTTGTCCCGGTGTTCATAAATTCAACATAGCACAAAAGTGGGCGGTGAAACTCCCGATCAATCGAAGTATTCAACTTCTTCGTCGGTGCAGGTCTCGTCTCCCATGTTCGAATCGCCCCCATCGTCCTCATTCGACTCAACATCGGAGTCCCTTGCGACGTGTCTCCTCATCGATAGGGACGTCGTCATCCTGAGACTCACAAAATTTGGGCCCACCAGGGCATGAGCCCTAGCATTCGGCCAGAAGGGGTAGTCTGAAATCAGTGCCACAACTCATCCTCTGTTGCCGGCCTCCCGCCTATGCGCAGGTGAACATCTGCGAAATCCCAGAACATGCGGGCCATGTCTTGATCATCCCGAGCATGACTTTCGGCTAGTGTAAACTTGGCCCGTGAGTGGTGTCAGTGCCTTGGTCTTTGTGACGTCCACGATCGCCTATCCATGGGATGTAATCTGGGGCCTCTTCCTCAATATCTAGGCCCCGCGGCGCATTCGGCAAGCCACCAAGCCATTACTGTTCCTTGATGCAATCGGGCTCTCTTAAATGGCGGTTATGATCACCGCCCCAACATTGATCTCCGACCCTTTCATCGGGCATACACCAAGCGCCACACAATCTACGGGTGACATCGTCATGTACCCCGGAATCGAAGCAGGAACAAATGATTTTCAGCAGGATCACCTTCCCTGTTCATACGTGGTAGGGCAATATCGATGATAGCCCGCTCCTTATGCACACGCTCCAACGTCTTCGTCGAGCGGGCTCCACACAAAGTGGATCACGGTATCCGCATATGGTGGGGAGTGTTGTTGCCGGAGTACATGGGCGTGCGTCGCGCCCCCAAGATGGCATTCGGGTGATGGGGCTCAGAGTGAATATTTGACCCCTTATTTTGACGGTGTGGCTTTGCGGGCGTCGGGTTCCAATTTGCATAGAACTCCCGAATCAAGTGAAGATTGCACTCCTTGGGCTCTTCAAAGATGAAGCTCGGGCCGGCGGTGTCAATGCGGTGGACAATTCGAGGGAACTCTGTGCCAAAGAAGGCTCCCTTGCAATGTGCTCCTCGGGGAGGTATTTATTCTCCTTATGCTTTGTATACCACTTCTTCCTTTATTTATCTATCAGATTCATGTGTAGCTGATGTACGCAGGCTGCTTGGTCTTCTTGGGGCCCTACTTTGCTCCCGATCGATCCTTTCTGTTCGCGCCCGATGTAGATGCGCACTTTCCCTTGGTCTTGCACCGCTTGCCATTGTTCTGTCAAATCAAGCGAGCCGAGTCCCAATGTCGATCAAATTAAAATTAGCTTCGACTAAGGTTGGGTTAGCTAGGCCACCCCACACTTAGTCTTTAGCTGAGTACGGCGTACGGCAAGATCATCCTTATTTTTCCAATTCACAAAAGAAAAAAAACAAAACTTCGACAACAACAAAAATGCCTCGTGCATCCAGGAGAATTCGGCCAGGTATAAATTCTATGTACTACTCGGACTTCGTCTGACTAATCACAATATTACCATCGATAACATTTCATCACATAGCACTTAGCGAATTTCTATCCAACACAAGCCTATACAATTCACCAATTCCATGCATATCACAATCATTATCCCGAAAATCCATTCGTGTCTTTCGCATATTAACATTAAGCACAACACAACTCACCTCACCCAACATGCACAACCCAACAAGAATTCACATTTCAACTCAATTTTTACTTCTTCATATTCAAATTCAAACCCTAGCTACAATTTCACAAAAATTTGGGCAAGCACTTACATGTATATATCGCATTCATACAATCACAATGATATTACGAACATCAATCAACAATAACTTAAATGAATTTAAGCTCCATTTCTACTTAGGGAAGGTTTACTCATCACATGTTCAAAATCAAAAAAATTCGACAAGAATTGAGATAGAGTTGAAGAACATACCTTGAATTCGATGAAATGAAGAAAACTTGAAGAAAATGTGTGCCTAGGTCCGTGTCACGTTAGGAGAGAAGGATTTTGGGATGTTTGTCGCGAGAGGGAGAAAAGGAAATGGGGAAAAAATGAGGCAAAATCGGGAGGTTAAGGTGGGTTTTGACGCGGGTCACTGGCGACTTTGTGTGTCCCGACGCGAAATAACACTCAACGTGTCATGGAGGGTAACGCGGAGCACCCCTCCGTGACATGGAACCATCAGCATTAGATTACCGGAATTTAAGAGTGGTTACATAATGTGTCCACGGAGGGTAACGCGGAGGCCCTCCTCGTGACACGAGCCATCGCGTAGGCTCAGCACATTTGCCCTTTTATTTTCTCGCCTCGATTTTTCCTTTGCGATTCTTTGCATTTTTGCCCTCATTCAACTGAAATTATCTTACAACAAGAAATTGGTTAGAATCCCAAGGTTTTAAACCTTGACACAATATTTTTTATATTTATGAAAAAATATATTATATTTTTTCCTCTTTTTTTTCTTTTTCTTTTTAATTAACTACGTACACATAAATACAACAATTTCACAGGTTGCCTCCAGTGCAGCGCACAGTTTGCATCGCGGCTCGACATCATTAAGCTCATTCGGCCCTAGGGTGACTAGGAACGTGGCACTTCGGTCTTCTTGCCCAACTCTCTTGCCCGTGCGGGGGTCATCCTCACTACCTCAAACGGCCCACTGATGATAATTCAGACCTTGGCTTCCACGGAAATAGCTTCAATCTTGAATTGAAGAGGAACACTTTGCCTTGGCTCGAAAATATGATGCACCACATGCTTATCGTGCCACCTCTTCGTTTACTGCTCTTTGTAGTACTTGGCAATCTCATAAGCATGCCAACGAAACTCCTCGAGTTCGAGTTGCGCGGCCTCTTCTTGCACATAGCTCCAGTCCATATTCATCCTCACGGCCCAGAGAAGCTCGGTGCTCTAGCTACACCGGCAGATGACATGCTTTTCCATAGACCAATCATTATGGAGAAGTTCCAATTGGTGTCTTATGGTTAATTTGTATGCCCACAACGCATCGTCGAGTTTTCTTGACCAATCACTACGTTGTGCATTCACTATTTTACGGAGAAGTCACCTTCACTTCTCTGGTACACCTCCACTTGCCCACTAGTTTGGGAATGATAAGGCTGGCACATACCTTATGCAACACCTCCTCACTTAGCTAGCGGCTTCTTGAAACTTAATTGACAAAATGAGCCCCTCCATCAGCGATAATGGCTACAAAGTGTCCCTAACCTAGTGAAAATGTTTTTTTCACAAATTTTGTTACCACCTTGTTGCCATTCACGGGGAAAAGCTATTGCTTCAACCCACTTTGATACATAATCAACGGCCACCAAGATGTAACGATTACCAAATGAAGGTGGGAATGGGACCATGAAATCTATGCCCCATACATCAAAGGTCTCCGCCAGTACATTACTGCGGCGGCATCTCTTGCCTCCTACCAATTGTGCACAATCCTTTGACATCTATCGCACATTTTGACGTATGCTATAGAGTCTACGAACAGTGTGGGCCAAAATAAATCGGACTGCAGCACCTTGTGCGTTGTCCTCTCGCCTCCAGTGGTGCCCTCCATATAATGAAGAATGACAACTCCTCAAAACCTCGCAATCGGCTCTCTAGGATGCATCTTCTCATAACCGATCACGGTCCACACTGTTTAAATAAATATGGCTCATCCCAAATGAAATACCAACAATCATACGCCTTTTTTTTTTTCTTGAGGCTGCCTCAGATGGATAGACTCCACTCACCGGCAAGTTCACTATGTATGCATACCAAGGAACCTCGGCTTCCCCTATTGCCAAGAGGAGTGCTCTCAGGGAACTCCTCTTTGATGTTGTCACCTTCCTTCATGCGACCGGCTTTCCAATCGCGATAGGTGATCTACCTCTTGATTCTCGCTCCCACTTTCGTCCTTAATTTCTAGGTGAACTCTTGCAACAACAGATCCATCGATCGCCAGGGCTTTGCATCCTTCTTGTTAAACAGATACCGAATCGCTTCATGATCGGTATACACACTACTCGTGAACCCACTAAATAGGACATGAATTTTCAAAAAGAAACACCGGTCATATCTCCTTTTACGTATTTGTATAATTACTTTGGGCAGTGTTCGGTGTTTTGCTTGCATAATGAATAGAATGAAAGATTCTATTCCTCCTACTTCTGTCAGCCTCCCCAGCCCCCTGCTTGCATCACACATCGGTTCAAATGGTTTTCCCAATCCGGAAAAATAAGGATGGGTGCTTTTATCAATTTACTTGCTTCAACTCCTCGAATGCTTTGACACACTCATCACATCAAACTCGAACTTCACCACTTTTTCTAGCAATACATAATGGTCTCGAAAATTTTGGAGAAGTTGTTGATAGGCAAAATGCAGCCAGAAACCCGCATGCCCAGAAGCTATGAACACCTTCTTAGCTGATGGTAGTAGCTTCTCAGCTTCTTTGATCTTAGCACGATCAAGCCTCCAACTTACCACACCAGAACACTCCTACCTGGACAAGGACGATACCCTCCTGTACTAAATGACATTTCTCCCCGATTGAGTACAAGGTTGGATTCTTCCACGGCGACGAGCTAGCACCCTGTCAAGATATTGCAAACAAGTAGCAAACAAATTACGGGAAAACGAGAGAAATCATCCATAAATACCTCGCGAAATCTATCCCACCATGTCGTGAAAGATTGTTATCATGCATCTCTAGAGAATGTGGCGGGTGCATTACATAGACGAAATGGCATCCGCCTAAAAGCATATGTCCATAAGGACATGTGAAAGTAGTCTTCTCATTCGGTGCTTTGGCTATTTGGTTATAGCGGAGTACCCATCAAAGGAAACAATAATATTCTTTTCCGACCAATCGTCGGTATCGATCAATGAATGGGATAGGATGATCTTTCCTTGTGGCTTCATTGAAGCTTTCTATAGTCCATGCAAATCCGCCGGCTGCGGCCGGTTGGGTGAGGATTAGCTCATTTTCATTGGTGACCACGGTCATCCCTCCCTTCTTTGGGACGCCAAACGGGGCGACCCATTCCTTTGTCGAAATCGGATAGACCACACGCATCAAGCCATTTAATTATTTCTCGACCACATCCTTCATCGCCGGATTTAACCTTCGAGGCTGAGCAGTTGGCTTTGCTCCTGTCTACGCGAAAGTGCATTGTGTGCAAAAAGGTACAGTTGATACCACTGAATATCGACATTTGCTAGCCCATTGCTTTCTTCCTTCTCTTGAGCGCCCTTTGCTTCTTTTTCCTGTGCCTTTGTCAATTCTGATGAGATGATGATTGGAAAAGTATCATCTTCCCCCAAAAAGACATATTTTAAATGAGGACGCAATGCTTTCAATTCCGGCTTTGGTTCTTCTTGATAGATGGTTTAAGTGATGGTTCCGAGAGACCTCGTGTAATTTGAAATTCTGCTTCTTGGGATAGCTTTTGTGGCTCATTCAACATTTGTACCGCCTCATAAGCATCTCTATCTCCCGAAATGATCGGAGTTCATGTGTAGCTCCGGGTCCCTTTGGGTCTTGAGATTCAACAATCGGACAAATTTACGCTCGATCAAGCACACTAATTGCTGAAAGTTCCTCATGTATGGACGAAAGCTTCATGGCTTTATCTACATCAAATACCTCATCCTTGTCATTTGCCCGCATAGTTAGCTTCCACTGCAGCTAAATCACTTAGCGCTTTCCCGGTCGCCAAGAAAGGACGTCCCAAATAAATGGGACTTCCGCGTCAACTCAAAATCCAAACACATAAAGTCTAGGAAAAGATAAGGGAGCCCACTTGCACCCGGCACGTCCTCCACAATGCCATCAGAGTACGGCCCGAGACGATGCGCTGGTTGCAAGATTGCTTGTTGTTCGTCTAGGACTCCCCTAGCCCCAACTTCTTGAATACCGAGGTCTGCATCAAGTTAATGCTCGCTCCCAAATCACACAATCCGCGAGCTCGGATGCTACGCCCAATTGTAATTTGAATTGTAAAGCTCGGGGACCTTGAGCTTTGTGGGCAACTTGTTTTTATATCGAAGTGCACTCCTCCCGTAAGAGCCACCGTAGCGTACTCAGTCAACCTGCTTTTGTTCGCCACGATGTCCTTGATATACTTCGCATGCCGGCCTCCTTGCAAAACATCAACAAGAGGTAAATTGATATGTACCTGTTTAAGCACCTCCATGATCTTTTAGAAACACGCTTCCTCCTTGTGTTTCTTTAATCTTTGAGGAGCGGGGGTGGTGGTCTTTCGATTCGGCTTCCTTTTTCTTCCCACTCTCATCCTTTGTGCTCCCTCTCATTTTTCTGTTGCTCCAGAGCTATTGAGGTGGTCTTTGCAGTTTCCACCTCTTTAAGGCTGTAAACCACTCCTTATGGTCAGCTGCATTCACTTGCTTGGGGTTGGGATCGGTGTCACTCGGGGGAGATCCTCCTCTAGGCCTGGTGTTTTGAGCTACGGTAAATTGCCTATTTGGTACTCCGGGCGCCTTTGTAGCCTAGCTTGATTGTTCTTTACATCATTGCCAATTTCACATAGTCGGCTTGCAATTGAAAGCTTGGTTAGCTTTCATTGTTTTGAACATCTCTCCTCAATCTTTGGGTGATGGTGGTGGAGGAGGTGCATTATTATTTGATGCTGCTATTGATAGTTGTTGCCCTCCTTGATTTCTTTGCGCCCCACGGCTCGAACTACGCCCTTGATGGTTGTTGCTACCCCAAGAAATTCGGGTGATTCCTCTAGTTAGAATTGTAGGACATTGCCATATTGTTGGTGATTATTTCTCTATACATTACCAACAAAGTTCATCGCATCGGATTCGCTCCACAACACTCGAAATTTGAGTGTTCATTACTCGAAGCACACTTCACACCAAATCTGGCGCACTACATTCAGGGCTTGGGGCGATTCAAGCTCATATTGCGAAGTGGTGTTGATTACGCAGCAGCGACTATACGTGCGGCGATGAGCTGTAAAACCATCCACTTCTAAGACTCAGTTTGCTTTCCTTGTTCCTCCTCTTGAAGAGTCCGCATTCCACTCCGGATTTCCCCTGCAAAATACGATTCAACAAAGTATACGGCTCCTCGTTAAGTCTTCTCTAATGCTTGTCCCTTCTTGAGTCTAACAAAATTTTTGTGTGTGGTTCCAAACCCTCTATGAAAGTATGCACCGACACATCTTTGGATTGGTGGTGATGAGGACAATCCCGCAACATTAATTTGAATCTCTCCCAGAAGCCGTCTGATTCTCCCCTTCTCTTTGTTTAAAACTTAGAATTTGACTTCTAAGTCTTGTACATTTCTGGGATGGAAAGAACCGTATCAGGAATTTCCTTGCAAGATCATCCCACATGGTGATGGAATTAGGTGGCTCGGCTTTCAACCACCTTTTAGCTTCTTCCCAAAAAAGTGAAAATGGGAACGATGTAAGCCTAACATAATGCGATGACACTCATTGAGGATGTAAGTGTGATATCTCCCAAAATTTTGAAGATGTTGTTGTGGATCCTCGTGAGGAGACACATGTTGCCGTGGTGTGCGGCAATTGCACCATGTTACGGTGCTTCGAACCTCCCTCGCTCCCGGAGTTTGCGAATGCTAGATGTGACATTATTAGCATGTGGTATCGCCACTTCGCGAATCGGCCTAGTTGCCATTTCCTCGGTCTAACCTTTGCCCGCACAAGTGGTGGATACTGTGGTTGCTCCAGGATGAGTTTGTCGAGCAAGCTGCGGCTTTTCTCTCTAGAGCTTCTCTCCTTTGACGATGGAATTGTCTTCCAGGCTCTAAGTATGAGTCCACCCAGAAGCTCCTTGTCTCTTGCTAGTGTTCAACATAATTTAATATTTGCAAAATACGGAAGCCACTGAACCAAGTTGTCGGCACTAATATAGAAATAGCAAACTAACACTTAAGAAAAAATTTACCAATTGCCGTTCCCCGGCAACGGCGCCAAAAACTTGTTCGTCGGTACGGATGACTACACGCAAGTGCACGTAGTCGAACAAGTAGTAAAACGACTCAAGTAAGCCAAGTATCGATCCCCACGGGGAGTGGACTACGGTATCAATCTAATCAAGTGTTAATAAACTCTAACTTTAAAAATACAGACAACAATGTGAAAAGATTTTTTGTATTTAGTTTCCTAATTTTATACTAAGTCTAAAAAGAATATACCATTTTGATGCACTATAAGTATGAGCATCTTGAGGCTAAACAAACATGTAGAGAAATAAATTATCAAACAATTTGATTAATCTTTCCTCCGGTTGCTAGTAGTCAAGAATTATTGCCTATGGATTAGTATTTAACCCAACTTAAGAATCATGAACCTTCCACCTATATTTTGTGATAAAAAGAAATTCATGTTCTAGCCATACAAAATCGATTAGTAATTGACTAATCGACTTTCGGGTATATTTCTATCCACGAAGGTAAATCAATTCTCAATTTTCCCAAACTAAGTAAAGATCATATCCTATCAATTCACAACTTTCCAATTTCTTGCTCTTTTGAGTTGAAACCGGACTTTTTAGATATACATTAACATTGGCCAAACATTAATGCGGTAAAACCCAAATTAATAGAACAACCATGGAAGAAAAGATGGAAAACCAAATGATCAACAATCACATTTCACTACAAATGTTCTTAACCTCGAGTAAGAGTGAATTTAGCCACTCATTTGTGGATTAAACATCATCAAATGAGTGTAAATCCTTCTAAACAATTGAAAGAAAGGAGAAAGAGATGAGAAAACCTAAGATTTTCGTCCCCTCATTGCCTGTAACCCGTGTTCTTGCTCACCAAGTCTGAATGATTAAAAATGAACCTAGGTGTTCTATTTATTTTGGTGGGAATTTTTCCGAAATAACAAGCAACGTGTCCAGTGCATCGCGAACCTTTGCCCTGCACGACACGGCACGACAGCGCACCCTCAGCTGGGTCAGGCCCTCCGGGTATTTTTATCCCAGCGTGCCCACGACGTGCAGCGGGGAGAAGCAGCCAGTGCCCGCGCCCCAACACGCACCTTCCTTTGGAATTTCATGTTCCGGGTAGTGGGTCAACGTGCCACGGAGGCAGCGGACCTCCTGCAGGCTTGACCCGACTTTTTTATCATCGGGCGGGAACCGCATCCATTTATTGATGGCAGCGATATGAAGAGTGCGTGGAGCCTTACTACATGCACCATGAGCTTCCTTGCCATTTGAGTCATTTGATTTTCTTCCCAACATGCATCTTGGCACCACACAATTATTTTTCTGCAAAACGATGCATCATGTCAGACAGTATAACCACACATTTTATTTTTTTTTTATTTTATGAAGTATTTTCAAAACATGATATGGATAAACAACTGAAATGATTATGATCTGGATACTCCTTAGGCATATAAATCGCAGATTAAATTTTCTTCATGTATGTGGATGTGTATATGACTACGCTGAATTCAATTCAGCTATGTAGTTTGAATCGGAGATAATGAGTCATTCGGTCGAGTTTTGGTTTAAGTGATCGGTATTTGAGTGCAATGATTTTTAACTACAATTTACATGAGAATGTACAAACATCGATGGATAAACAAGACGAATTGACGCGTTTGAGTATCACTTGGGCATATAAATCTGCCCAAGATTAGTTTCTTTCATGTATGTGGATGTGTATATGACTCATGAATTCAATTCAGCTATGTAGTTTGAATCGGAGATAGTCATTCAGTCAGTTTTTGGTTTAAGTGATCAGTATTTGAGTGCAATGATTGCATTTCTCTATTCGAGGATGAATGTTCCCAAGGGGGAGATGTTGTAATACCTCAGAATTGCCTAAGACTAGACCCGGGATTTAAAAATAGAAGTTGGCAGAATTTGGGAAGAAATTCCACAAAACAAGTCACCTAACAAATTGTTGGTCCAACCAACGACCCGTGGGAGGCATATGTAGTGAGATACTATAGGGGCAGAGTTGGGAGTAACGGGTCAAGGAACGACCCCTTGCTTGATGCAACAAGTCATTGTTTATGGTCGTGGGGAGGCTAACCCCTGGTCAAGGATGAAGTGACGATTCGTGGAATGAACCGTTTCAGGTAACAATGAGTCGTGGTCAACGGCCATGGGAAGAAATATTAAAACCTCCAGTTGATGTAACGGAAGGAAACCATGATTTGTTGGAAGGAAGAACGAGTCATGGTGTGGCTTGGGGGAAGACTTGGTGGAGACCGTCAAGGGGGAAATAATGGACGACCTAACAGACCGTTGTATGAAGTAACAACTCATCCAATCGAGTTGTGGGATTGAACCTGAGAATATGAAGTTGGGTAGTGGACACAACGGATGGATACCACGAGTCATGGTATCCAAGAACGCCCCGTTAGGATGGTCATTGTAACCACCAATGCAAAAATTTCAGGAATTTCATTAAGGGCATTTTCATCATTTCTAAGCCCTAGGGTCCTAAAATACGTCGTTTAAGGCTTGAAATGCAGTGTTTTATGAGGGTAAAACCAATCCTAGGCTCATTCATATCCATGCATGCAAAGTTAGAAAATTAGTGAGGTGATCAAGCTTATTCTTCTTCAAGTATTCTTCAATTCTCAATTGGTCTTTCAAGGAGTGGTGAAATTTGATCTTCCCCAGGTATCTAGGGTTATGAATGGGTGAATCCTTTCACACCCATGCCCAATCCCTCTCTAAATCATGAATTTCCTATGTCAAATCTATGGGGTTTTAATCCAATGCATGAAATTCCTAATTCTCTTCATGGGTATGATTTAAATATGTATATAATATTGATTTATGATTCATGAGAAAGTTTTATGTTATTTCCAATGAAAAATCATGTTCTAAGTTTATTAAATCAAAATCCCCAATTATAGAAAGTTCATGAAAGATGAGATTTTTGATGAATGTATGATTATGATAAAATATTATGATGAAAAACATGTTTTCAAGCTACCCATGTTTATAATCATGTTTTCAAAATGAATTGAGTATTTCAAGCATGTTAAGGTATTGGGCAATGCCCACATGTTCAAGTATGATTTATGATTTTCCTGAATTAAGCTTACCACGTGGTTTTGGAGCGAAGACTCCCAATTATCTTTCAGCTTGTGGTATGTTTTGAGCTAAAGCTTCTCATATGCATGATTTCAGATTTGAGATGTATTTGATTATTGAGGTTTGTTAGTTGACGATGGTAAGCTTCGTTGAAAAATGATGGAGAGCATATGCATGTTTTTGGGAGTAGTGTCTAGCACCGAGTAGGCTAAGAGTCGACCACCCTATGCCTCAAAACTACGTGCCAACGTAGGTTTATTCTTATATATATATATATGTATATNGCGCACTGTTCGCAAATGATTTGATGCTCTGCTTCTGAACGAGAATACACTTGTGAGTTATCCCCTGTCCTATTGGGCCACGAGATTGATATCGATATCATGGTAGTATCCCTAGTCCTGGCAAGGCTTTGGACGACTCTTCCCACTTGAGTTGTGATAGTTGGGACCACGTAAGCTCTATCGTGGTATGTCAGTTAAAAGAAGAGTCTCCCATTGTTCCTCATGATTTCAGTTATGTAGTTCATCATTCATGAGATTTATACAACTATATATGTTCTAATGCAGGTTTGACTCAATGTTCAGTTTTACTCATGACTATCAGATTTCATCTTTGAGTCAATTGATTCAATTATGATGTTATGTTATGTTATGATGAGATCATGATTTCAGAAAGAATGCATGCAAGCCATACTCTCATATTCTTATTGTTTATGTTTTACATTATGTATGTCTTTAAATGATTTTACTTATTTAAGTAGTTTTACTCACCTTGCATACTCGATACATTCCACATATTGATTGCATACTCTATGTTGTATCGTTTCATGATACAGGACCCGACACTCAGACTCAGCCCCGTTCATAGCCAGTCTTCAGAGTTAGCATCTTACACTTGTTGGTGAGTACTCATCTCTCGATGACCATGCTTATTCAGATTTCTCTATGTATTTTCAGTTTTTAGCTTATTCGAGTTAATTGGGGTCTTGTCCCATCAACTCATCATGTTTAGAGGCTTTTCAGAAAAAAGGGATATACTCAGCTTCAGATTGTGTATTCTAACGTTATGTTTATTTCAGACTTCTGCTAAGATTATTGTGTCGATTCTTCAGTTTAGTAATTGAGTTAGATGTATGTTCATGCCATGGGTCAACTTGGAGTCTCTCGGGGCTCCTTGTCCCGTGTCTCGATCCAGGCCTCCGTTCGAGTCGTGACAAACTTGGTATTAGAGCAATAGTTTTGAAGTGTCCTAGGGTGCCAAAAAGTTGCGTTAAGTAGAGTCTTTTTCATGGGTGTAAAGCGCATCATACTTATGATGAAGAGGCTACCAGACGTTTAGGAAATGTTCCCTTCTTATATGATCTATGTCGTGCGATGAAATATCTCCCTATCCTTCTAATTAGTGTTGTTCACGATTGCAGAATCATGGATCCCAGCAGAGTAATGGAAGGATGAATGGAAATGAAGATGGACACGAGGATGGCAACGGAAACGGGCACCAGTAGGCCCACCGTCCAGGAGCACAATGCACCGGAGCGGGTTGCCCATGCGGAGTTTCGAGCAGCTATTCAGATGCTCGCGTAGGCCTTGATTGCTCAGGTCAATCAACAGGCAGTTGCACATGTTTCGCAAAATGACAATGCAGCGGCGACTCGAGTCAGGGATTTCTTGAGAATGAACCCGCCAGAGTTCCTCAGATCAAAGGTAGATGAGGACCCATATGAGTTTATTGATGAGATTGTGAAGATCACCCAGCTCATGGGGTTTAATGTGAAGAGTTGGCCTCATATTAGTTGAAAGGGGTCGCACATATCTGGTTTCATCAATGGAGAGATAGTAGGGCCACTGGAGCAGGCCCTGACACTTGGGAGGAGTTCCATGTGGTGTTTCTAGATCGGTTCTTCCCTCAGGAGACGAGGGAGCTGAAGGCAACTAATTTCATGAATCTTAATCAAGGGAGAATGACGGTGCAGGAGTATGCCCTTGAGTTCACTAGCCTATTGAAGTATGCCCCAGAGATAGTGGCTGATCAGAGGGCGCGGGTGAGTAGATTTGTTCATGGTGTGGTGGCCTATTTGGATAAGGATTGTAGGACCGCTATGCTCCACCAGGATATGGATTTTCCTCGGATAGTATTGTAAGCCCAGCAGATGGAGGCAGCGCATATGAGAGAGAGGGATGCCAAGAGGGCCAAGACTGGTAGTGACAGATTCTCCCAGTCGAGGCCAGGTGGTGGGCACCGACAGCAGACCCACCAGAGATATTCAGCCCCAACATCTTCAACGTTGAGTGTTCCATCCAGACCTAGGCATAATCAGAGGGGGCGAGCATCAGGATCGAGGGGTCAGAGCAGCAGACCCGTAGATTCTAGTATCCCAGCTTGCCGCAGATGTGGTCGGGGGCATAGGGCCAGTGCTTGGCAGGTTCAGGTGCTTGCTTCGAGTGTGGGAAGCCCGAACACATGCTCAGAGATTTCCTGGAAGAGAGACAGGACCATGTGGGGGCCGAGGCCCATCTTCTAGTTCAACATCCCCACCCGCATGCTCAGCACATCAGGGGGCATCTACCAGCACAGGTGGCGGTCAGTGCCAAAAACAGATTCTATGCTTTAGCATCCGACCAGGAGCAGGAGGTATCCCTAGATGTAGTCATTGGTATGTTGCGAGTTTTCCATTTTGATGTATATGCTTTGTTAGATCCGGGGGCTACCTTGTCTTTTGTGACACCTAATGTGGCCAGTAGCTTTGGAGTCAGTCTCGAAGTCTTGTCAGAACCTTTCTCAGTCTCTACTCCAGTAGGTGATTCAGTTGTAGCTAGACGGGTGCCCGGTCTCAGTCTTTTAGAAAGTCACCTCGGCAGATTTGATAGAGTTATCCATGACCAATTTTGATGTTATCGACGACATGGATTGGCTATTTGCATGTTATGCCTCAGTTAATTGTAGAACCCGGGCAGTAGAGTTTAGATTTCCGAGAGAGCCAGACTTAGAGTGGAAAGGTAGTTCAATTGTGCCTGTAGGTCGTTTCATTTCCTACCTTAAGTACATAAAGATGATTTCTAAGGGTTGTGCGTATTAGGTTTAAGGATGTGGAGTCTGATATCCCGACTATCGACTCAGTTCTAGTGGTATCTGAGTATCCAGAAGTCTTCCCAGATGATTTACCGGGAGTCCCACCCAAGTGGGAGATTGATTTTGGCATTGACCTTCTCCCCGACACGCGACCTATATCTATCCCTCCCTAAAGAATGGCTCCAGCCGAGTTAAAGGAGTTGAAGGACCTATTAGATAAGGGTTTCATTAGACCGAGCAAGTCCCCATGGGGTGCACTTGTTTTATTTATCTGAAAGAACAATGGTTCCTTTCGGATGTACATTGATTATCGACAATTAAACAAAGTCACCATTAAGAACAGGTATCCTCTACCTAGGATTGATGATTTATTTGACCAGCTTCAGGGCGCCAAGTGCTTCTTGGAGATAGATCTCAGATCGGGTTCGGAAGAGCAATATCCCGAAGACAGCCTTCAGAACCCGGCATGGTCATTATGAGTTTGTAGTTATGTATTTTGGACTAATGAATGCTCCTGCAAATTTTATCAACTTGATAAATAGGGTGTTCGTGATTGTTTTTATTGATGACATCCTGATATATTCTCGAAAAAAGAAGGAGCATGCCACTCATTTGAGAGTAGTGATGTAGACTCTCAAGGATCACCAATTATATGTTAAATTCAGCAAGTGTGAGTTTTGGTTGAACTCAGTGGTGTTTTTGGGCCATGTGGTATCAAGAGAAGGTGGACTCTCAGAAAATAGAAGTGGTGAAAAATTGGCCTAGACTGGTAAATCCTTCAGATATTCGAAGCTTTTTGGGTTTAGCTGGCTACTATCGAAGGTTTGTGGAAGGTTTCTCATCTATTGCAGTACCCTTGACCAAATTGACCCAAAAGAAGGTGAAATTCCAATGGTCGGAGGCTTGTGAGGGAGCTTTCAGGAGTTGAAGGCTCAACATACCTCAACACTGGTGTTGACCCTACCCGAGGGTACCGATGGGTTCATGGTGTATTGTGATGCTTCAAGGATCGGACTTGGGTGTATATTGATGCAGCATGGAAAAGTTATAGCATATGCCTACAGACAGCTAAAGGTTCATGAGAAGAATTACCAAACCCATGATCTTGAATTGTCAGCGGTGGTATTCGCATTGAAGATATGGCGACATTACTTGTACGGGTCCACGTGGATGTGTTTACGGACCATAAGAGTTTACAATATGTATTTACTCATAAGGACCTCAATCTTCGGCAGAGGAGGTGGTTGGAGCTACTCAATGACTGTGATATGAGCATGCTTTACCATCTGGGTAAGACCAATGTAGTAGCAGACGCACTTAGTAGACTCTCTATGGAGAGTGTGTCTCATATAAGTGAGGGGAAGAAGGAGTTGGTGAAGGATGTGCACTGACTCGCAAGGTTGGGAGTTAGGTTGGTTGACTCGACTGATGGAGCTGTTGTTGTTAAGAACTTATCAGAATCGTCATTGGTGACTGATGTAAAAGCTAGACAAGATGAGGACACTATTTTTGTAAAGTTGCATCATATACTCCTGGAAATGAAAGATCCATGGCACGGTTCTGAACTCGCCATGATATTTGATAGTGAAGAGTTTCTTGGATATCATTTCTAGCTTGTGGAGCTCCCTGTATTTGGACTTGGATCTTTAAAGCTTCTGTCAGATATGGGTCGCTTTGGAACATTTTCAAATTTGGATATAACGTGATAAAGACTGTCCCAACGTTCAAGGTGACCTCAGTTGTACCCAAATTAGCATGTTTGTACTCTTGATATTGAGTATCTTGAGTGAAAGACGTGCAACAACAAGTTGTCCCTTCCTTCCATGATATGACAAGGCGATTCGGACAGCACCAAAATGAATATGGGTGAATCTGTGATTTTTCCATTGCTTTGGAAAGTCATGGGGAATTTGCAGGGTGACAAACTGTTCCTCTTGATTAGCAAGAAAAGGATGCTGATTGAGTTTCAAAGAAGCATAATATTCCTTTACCCAGGTTTATGTTGAACTAAGGAACGAATTTGTAAGCATGGATGGGTCGTCTTTTTGGCAAAGACAGAGTAAGGATTTAGGAGAGGTAAGTAGGTAGAGGGCACATTATTTTCATCTGGGAGTATATCTACTTCATAAAGGTAGTCATATTTACAATATAGTGTTTTACTAAGTGTAGGAGACATAGGTACTTTGGTGACGAATTTACAAAGACTAGAAGAAGAAGAAAATTTACAAGGACTGGACGTAGACTAACTCA
>JACEIK010002231.1:157910-170911 GCA_018107945.1 Datura stramonium | reverse complement strand
GAAGGATTCATCCATTAATTACCTTACATACCTGGAATTATCAGATTCTAAACCTCACTTGATGACCCAAGAAGAAATGTCAATGGATTTGATGAATTCTAGGCTTGATTCACTCCCTAACATCCTCTACCTTGCATGCATGAACGAATGGAGTGAAATCTGAACTTAACCCCTTTACATTTCCCTATTCATAACCCAAAACGTTGTAGTTTAGGCCTTATGATCTTAGGAGTTTACATAAAAGCCCTTACTTAATCGTAGAAAAATAACTGTCAAGGGTCCCAATGAGTGACCTGACGACTTGTTGCTAATCCTCATGATCCGTCACCTTTCCCGTTAAGTACACTGTCTGAACTCGTCATTGGAACCTCTAACAGACGACATAATGATTTGTTACCGGTGGCCACGAGTCATGGCCACTACTCGTTAACCTCACTGCCTCCTAAAAACCATTTTATTGAAATTCCTCCCAATGACTCACACCACGACTCATTGCCTGACATGATGAGTCGTGGTCTCCTTCTGTTAAGTACACTAGTCGATCCTTTCATTTTTTTTCAACTTCACCCCACAGCCGACTTAATGACTCGTGGTGGCTGACGACGAGTCGTTCCCTCGCCTGTGGGTACCTTTAACCATACTTTCATAAAAGTCTCCCCACGAGTTACTCGACGACTCATGGGGTCTTCTCACGAGTCGTCCAATGACTCATCCTGTGCCTACAACCCAGATTTTTAGTTTTTCTCCGTTTCAACACTCGGGTCCGGTCTTTGAGTTCCTGAGGTATAACACTTGATGATCTTAGATCAAGTTGTTCTGAACCTCTATGGCTTGGAAAAAGATGATAGCACAGGATCCAATACTGAAGCGACAACAGATAGCGATCCTACTGAAGAAGAAATTGAAGAAGCGGAGACTGAGTCAAGTGAGAATCTCTTACTAAACACCTCTGAGGATGACAATCCATTGATATACATGAATCGACCAAGAGAACCGAAATTTTCTAAAGACTATGACGATCAAGAAGGGACGACGGATGACCCAATTTCGGAAAGAAGACCAGAACAACCAATGCCAAAACTGGTAGGAACTTGGTTCCATACTTTCACTCTCAATGATTTCAATGTTTCAAAATAGCCTCAAAGGATCAAAGATTTCCTTACATGGATGGTGATGAAACACTTGGTACAACGAGAGAAATATCTAATCCTGTCAGAGTTCATGTCAAGGTTCTCTGACATCCTTAGAGATCAGTGGACCTCACTGGGGATACACGATAAGAATACTTTCCTTGTGTCCAAAGAATTTTCTTTCAACATCAAAATTCTGCATGAAATCTTTTATGGAGATATAGGCCAGAGGCAGGAAACGTTACAAAGACCATTCTTTGAGATGAAATATGTATCATTCAACAGAAAAGACATTGATATTAATTTCCAAAAGATGAAAAAATATACTTCAAACTTGGTGGAGATGCCAATTTGAAGAAAGCCTTCGTTTCATCCTTGCCAAAGATGTTAGCAGGACGAACCGTGACAATTGTCGAGGAAAAGTTTCAGTCAATCATAATCCCCCAAGTCGACTATATAAGGCAAGAATTTTTCATGGCGCTAGAAGATATTTGTATAAAGAGATCTGTTCTGAAGCAGATCATGCACAATAATCCAACCCTTGATAAAGCTTGCAGCAGAATTGACCTAATCACCGGGTCCAATTGCTCTTGCCATACCCCCATAAGGCAAAGAAGATTTAAGAAATACAAGAAGTTCAAATGGCCAAAGCCTACTGGCAGAAGATTTAAATTCACCAAGCAGACAAAATACTTCAGGAGAAAGCATCCAGGCAGCTTCCAGAAGAATGATAGATGCTTTATCTGCCACATGATCGGACACTTTGCAAAGAACTATTCTCAAGCTAGAAGATCTATCTAACTTCTTACCGAGATAGAAGAGTAAGTTGATGTTAAGGACAATTATCTTGAATTCGTTCTTTCAGCGGAAGATGAACCATTAGAGGACACTCTTTTCTCCATGGACGTATATGAAGAACATGGGCATGACCATTACCAGATTTCATAGGCTGAGGAAGAAATCAACAGCATTATCAATATTCCTCAAGTCCAGCTGAATGTTTATCCATCCAAATGGGATAATCCGATTCAGGTTATTGCCTTTATGGATACTGGTGCAGCATCATCGCTGATGAATCCCGCAGTCCTTCCCAATGATCAATGGATTTCCCATTTTAAGAACTTAACCGAAGCTAGATATTTTTCCAAGTTTGATCTTAAATTTGGATTTTGGCAATTGGGGATACATCCTGAGGAAAGACCAAAAATAGGATTTTGCATTCCTGACCAACACTTCCAATGGAAGGTTATGCCATTTGGGCTGAAACCTGCACCCTCTCTATTCCAAAAAGCCATGATCAAAATCTTTCAGCCCATCCTCCACATGTTACTAGTATACATTGACGATATCCTATTGTTCAGTGATACTCTGGAGAAACACCTTGCCTAACTACGTCATTTTCATGGTATAGTTAGAGCAAATTGAGTCATGCTCTCTACAAAGAAAATGGTCCTTATTCAAAAAGATATTTATTTCTTAGGAATTCATTTTAGAAATGGAGCATATAGTTCAGGTCCACACATATGTCGGGAACTACTCAGATTTCTAGACACCAACTTCACCACAAAGCAGCTTCAGCAATTTTTAGGGGTGATAAATTATGCTAGAGATTTTATTCCTGGAGTCTCTACATATATTTCTCCACTTACAAAGATGCTCAAGAAGAATGCCCAAACTTGGGGTAAGGAGAAGGATGAAGCTGTCCAAAAAGTAAAGCAGGTGTCCAACAGGTGAATATTCCTTCCGATGGAAAGAAGATATTGCAGATCGATGCCAGTAATGAATACTGGAGTGTAGTTCTTCTAGAGAAAAAAGATGGTTGTAGGAAGATATGCAGATATGCTAGAGGAGGATTCAAAGATGCAGAACAACACTATCATTCCACCTTCAAGGAAATTCTTGCTGTGAAGAATGAGATCAAGAAGTTCAATTTCTTCTTAATTCACACTAAATTCCTAATCGAGATGGATATGAAGGCTTTTTCGAAGATTATCCAGATAAATTTGAAGATACTTCCATATCCGCAATATCTTAGATGGGCACAATGGTTCTCCCCTTACAAATACAAGGTCAAGCACCTGAAAGGGAAAGATAATTTCCTGGAAGATTTCCTATCCCGACCATATGGATTTGTAAAAAGGTTTTTGCCATAGACACCCAAGAAGATGAAGGAACTAGCCGGCCAGGTATTCATGCTACGTCGACCAATAAAGTTAATCGACGGGAAAGTCCATGTTGAGCCAGAACTCTCATTCTATTGGAGATTTTCAGTCTCCATTTTGTACTTGGAAGAAGAATACTATGAAGCACAAAGGTTTATCTTCCAGCAAAATAACTGCATTCCAAAAGAGGTTTGGCCAAAAGAATGGGCACCATGGAACCACACTGATAAACATCCTCATTGGGAAGAAGTCCGACAGGCAGCAAAGGAATATCAAGCACCCTATGAGATCACCAGAGATGAGATCACTCAAGACATCACACAGATAAGACTAAACGTCCCATCAGATACTCCATCATAGAGCTGTCAAAATATGGAGCAAGCCATGGCAGGAACATCAAGCAGAAAATCTTACTTCACAAGATTGTTGAAACAAAGCTTGAACGATACGAGTTTCTTTGATGACAAAAATGGATTCCGATGGAATTTGGGAGAAGGATGCTCAAATCCACCAGTGACACCTCTAAACGTTGTCCCACTGAATAATGGTTGATGACGTGTGTAGGATTCTGGAAGCTCACTGCCTCAGATTACCCGCCGAAATTTACTATCCATATGAAGATGAGGACCGCACATCACACGCCATCACATGGGCTTCCTTGGACATATTAGGATAGCTGTTTTATTAGGCAGTTTGTTTTATTAGGCATCTATTGTTATTAGCTTTGTAGATGAGTTTGACTAGTTAAGCATGCCAGATTTGTTTTTATTAGGCCATGTAAATAGGTGTGTCATTTTCATTTTCTCAAGCTGTCTAGAAAGGTGTGCTGAGTCTATCTTGTATTGAGTCTATCTTGTAGTCTCCTAACCCCTATTTAAAGGAGGCTAGATTGTACATTGTAAATTAGAGTCGAATAGAGTTGGCGAAGTTTGAAAGGTTCTGTAATAATTTTCTATGTTCAATAATATGAGCGTTTGCTAAATTCTCTCTTTGTTCTTCCTCTCAAAAGGCATGGTATGGCTGATCCTTGAACTAGTATAGGGCCTCGACACATTGGGTAAGCAAGCTTGTTACAAGTACAATAGTTTTTTGATATTTATAACAGCTAAATTTATAAGTAGAGTAAAATTTTTCCCGAGTTGAGTAGCTTGGCAAACCGTCTGGGTGGATATAGAAGCCAGCCCATTTTGTAGGAAAAATATTCTATACCTATGATGAAATTTACTGTTCGACTGACTTGGCAAGCCTTCCTCCGAGATGTTGAAGTCGGGTTTTATAGAAAGCCGTCATTCGGGGTATTGAAGCCCAGTCCCCCTTCGTAGGAAAACTATTATGCCTGCAATCTCGTGGCCTTTCCGCTATTTCCTTTCCCTGTGCCCGACTTCTATGTGTTAGAGCCCTCTGTCCTACCCTAGTCTAAAGTCGATGACAATCAAGATGGGATGACAGATAACCCAATTTCGAAAAGAAAACTAGAACAACCAACGCCAAAATTGGTTGGAATTGGATTCCATACTTTCACTCTCAATGATGTCAAGGTTTCGAAATGGCCTCAAAGGATCCAAGGGAAAATGTTATCAAAATTCAATATTTATTAATGTTTTGGAATCCTCATGTCAAGGAGAATTATTTGGTGGTCATAGTTCTGGAATTCTGTCCCATTGACCAAAGTCAACTTTTTCGGTCAAACCTTTAATCGTGAATTTGACTTTTGTTAAAAATTAATAAAATATCTACCGAAGGGTTTTTGACCATTCTAAACCCATTTTGTATAGTTTGAGGTGATGTGGAGACCCGAGAATGATGTTGTGATTTATTAAAAGAGTATTTGAGTTGTGAATTTGAGGTAAGTGAGACTTTAAGCTTTGGTACTTGCTTTTGAAACCTGTTTTAAAAATTATATTTTGTCTACCTGGTCCATGTGTTGGGACAAGCATGTACTTGTAAGAATCGGTGGTCTTTAACTAACCGCATATATGTTATTTTGAGAAAAATATTTTTTTAAGAATTATCTAATAATTGATCTGTGGTGTGGCGTGGTCTCATACCATGGCATTGAGGCGTTGGATATCCTTCCTTGGCTGTCGTGATATAGTTAGTAGGGGCATACATGCGCTACCGTGTCATGTTAGGGGCTTTGTACTTGCTATCATATTATACTATTGGGGCATTACATAAGTTGTTGAGGACTAGTCAGGGTTTTAGGTTGATCTTTTTCATTGCCATTTGACAAGTCCTGTCATGCCCGAAGTCTATACCATGGATGAGACATGGTACTTAGGATCACAAGTAACCCTAAGTCAATCCATGGTCTATCATAACACTGGCTATTCTGAGTAAAACATAGCGAAAAGTTTAGATAATGAAATCATTTAAGAAAACTGATTTAATAATAAGTTCATACATCTGAATTTCTGTTTGAAAGCCATATACTAATGATGAGTTGCTGGGACAAGCCCCCAACTAACTCTAAAATCTAACTGAAGTAAATGAAATGTCGTCCTCGAAAGATGAGGACTCACCACTGCTACTGTTGAAATCACCTGAAGAGATCTACTAACGGCACTGAGATTGAGAACCTGCAGCTGTATCATAAAATGATACAACAGAGGAAGTACGCGTCAGTACTTTAAATGTACTGAATAATCAGGAGAAAACATAATACTAGATATAAATAACTGAACTGAAATGACATGCAATGACCAACTGATATACTGAACTGAAATAACTTAAATCTACTGAAATGGTCAAGATGACCCTGTCTGATGGTCAAAGACATGCCCTAAATCTGAAATTTCTGAGTCTGAACTATATGTGCTGAATTGAGCAAACTGAAACTAAACTGACTAATCTGAGACTGAACTGAGCTGACTGGTGGGAGTGTCTATAACCGACATATAACCACGTGAGCTAGACGTGGAGTCCGGTGTATATACCTCATCAGCAGGATCCAATATACCTTATCAGGGTATAGAGGCATGAAATGGGTGATCACTGGGGCCATGAGGCCAAATAAAAATGCAACCTACGCTGGCAACGTAGTTCTGGGAACCTGGGTGCGTTGGAACCCCAGTCCGCTCGATGCTAAGTCCTACTCCCACTAGATATTTCTAGACTGACTACTAAGCTGAGAGCTTGAAACTGAGGCCCAAGACTAAGTATGGATTACCTATCTGAGCACCCTGAGAGTCTTAACGATCTAGATTTTGTAACTGGATTCTAAGACTGGTCAGAGCATGCTTATTTGGAATCGTCGTGACCATCTAAAGAACAAATTGTAATCTGAGACTGGGGTCTTAAGCCTGGTCAGAGCTGCTATCTGAAAGTGTCATGACCGCCTAAAGAACCACTAAAATCTGATACTGAGTCTAATTCTAATAACTGGGAGGCACCATAACACCTCAAGAATATACTGAAGTCAAACTGATCAACTGACTATTCTAAATAACATTGAGGATTCTAACATTCTGAATGAAACTGAACTATCACGTAGCTAACTGAGATTTCAATTCATACTAACAATATGGGAATCCACAACATTGATAGAATCAAGTAACAAAGAAGACTAACCCAACAGTCAAGATTCTAGGTGATCTCATTCAACATTAGGACTAAAATCATCCTCACAATAAAGAGCATTTATACGATATCTAGATAATGGAGAATATCCAACAATCAACTTAAATCATATTCCACAAGCTATAACATAATCTGGCATATAATTCATCCACATTCGAAAGCTCAGGGTTAGAATTCACTTTTTGGGAAAACTATCAATATAGTCATAAACTGATGGAATCATATCTAAAATAAAGATGGATAACATTCTACATGAATTCAAAGAAATTTGACATATATTCCCTTCACATTCGAAAGCTAAGGGCTAGAATTCATAGAGAAACTAGGAGAGATTTTGGGGACACAAGGGAAGAACTATTACCTTGTTGAATTCCCACATACCTGGCTACGAATTCCTTGGAGAAGAAAACTTAAATCGCTGCAATAGATGAGAAGCCCTAGTCTTTCTTGAGAGTTCTTGAGAGGAAAGCTGACGTTATTTTTTGAAAAATCTAATTGGGAATGAGGGGAAAACCGCTTAACCCCTCTAAATCCCCTTAAAATTATCCAAAATGACATAATTTAGAGCTAGGAGGTTAGGAAATTACGGAAACACCCTTAGGAAATTCGCAGGAAAAACTTACTGCTAGTCAGTCCACCACGAGGGACCCAACGGCTCATGCCCAGTGAGCACGACTCGTGGTCACGGTCGTCGAGTGCATTACCAAAAACCTCATGTTGGTCACCATGAGGGCCACCACGACTCGTGGTGTACCCAACAGCTCATGGTGACCCACTTGTCAACTACATTGCTAAATTCTTAACTCCTTAAACTATCCTAGACCACGAGTCACCTAACAGGTCATGGCATGGACCACGACTCATGGTGACTAGTCGTTAAGTTCATTACCTAATTTTCCCTCGATCTTCAATCAATTACTAACCACGGATCACCTCAAGACTCATGGTAACACCTGTGGTCACCCCATTTTTTCCAATTTTTTCTACCAAGACCGGACCCTTCCCCACGAGTCACTTCATGACTCATGGCCTACCCCACGGGTCATAGGACAACTCGTTCTATGATCTAGTGCAGAAAATCCTGCTTTCTCAGTTTCAACTCCCGGGTTTGGACTTAGAGTTTTTGGGGCATTACAATATCTCCCCCTTGGGAAGATTCATCCGTGAATGTTGAAAAACACACAGAATAGTAGAGAATTGCAATCATTATACTCAAATACTGATTGTGAAGGTTGAAAACTAACGAAATGACTACCTCCAAACTGAACTATAGGTCTGAACTGAATTCACTAATCATACACATATTCATTCACCTAAAAGAAACTGGAACACATAAACTAAAAAGAGTTTTAGGGAGGAAATTGATACCTTAAATTGAAACTGAGCAGTAGAGAAAAAATGTGGGTATCTAGCCGTCATATCGGCTTCCCATGTAGCTCCCTCAACCGTCAAGGTAATAATTCTAAACTTTTCTATGAGATTACCATGTGATTATGGATAAATTTTTAAGGTGAAAGCACAGAGAAATTATGAGGAACTGAGAAAGATTAGCCCTAGGGTTCTTGTCACAACTCGAACATAGGGTCGAATCAAGACACGGGAAAAGAAACCCCAGAGGCTCCAAGTCGACCCATGGCATGAACATACGTCTAACTCATTCAAAGATCAGTGGAAGATCATCATAGATAGCATAGCGGAAGTCTAAACAAACATAACATCTGATTACACGCACAAGTCTAAAGCTGAATACAACTATGTCCGAGAAGTCTCTGATACCGACGAGTTGATGGGACAAGACCCCAACTAACTTGCTCAAATCTAAAAACTAAAAATACGACATACCACTAATAAGAAGGGCCCAACAAGATGAGGACTCACCAAATGATACTGAGAAGTGCTAACTCTGAAAGTTGCTTAGCGACGGGACTGAGTCTGGATATCGGAGCTTGTATCATAAAATGATACAGAATAGAGTATGCAGTCAGTATGTGGAATGTACCAAGTATGTAAGGTAAGTAATAACTGAGTTATATTTACTTATAACTCACTCCTTATATGCATATCCATGTAGATACTATTGGTGACGATGAAGTTATTAGCCAACAAGTTTGCTAGAGTTGATCCAGTTATTGAGGTGAGTTGCCGCATTTTTTGTGGGAGCTCTTAAAGAGTCTTCATCATTTATTCAGTAATATCTTTTCTTTTGTAAGTTCTCCTAGATGATCCATGGTCTAGTGTGGGGTCTGGGCTAGAGTTAAATTAGTATTTGAAGATATTAACTATCTCATAATTAACTATCATATTATTTGGGTACTTATATGATTTATTTAATGTTGTTAATTAATGGTTAATATGAAAATTCAGTTAGCGTTGTTGGTGGTATGTGTTGGGTGCCAATCACGTCTAGGGGTTAATTTGGGACGTGACACTTGTTGGGGAAAAGAACAATAAGGCATGATATCACTCGTGAGCCCCGTGGGGCTAGGGGGACAATCTTTGGCCAGGCCCCATACATGAATATATACCTATGGTGGCACGTAGTTATGAGATAGAGCTTTCCTGAACCCCTAGCCTACTCGGTGTTAGACACTTGTAACACACCAAAAGTCGCTAAGATCAGACATGAGGGTTGAATTAGAAAAAGACAGGAAAATTTCACCAAAGTCATAGAATGACTCAAGGAATGAGTCATTGTTGGAAATAACGGCTCGTTGTGTGATTCATTGTAAGCCATCAGTCAAGATTTCCAAAAAATAATGATCCTAGAAACAACTCGTTGGAGGATCCAATGGGTCTTCATAAGTGGTCGTTTAAAAGAGTTCAGAAATGGCCCAGATCTGATTCAATGACAACAAAAGGGTACAACGACCCATGGTGGAGAGTGACGGCTCATGGTATAGGTCCTTTGGAAGGACTTTAGAAGCTATGATAGGGTGGCCGAGGTGATGACGAGAGGAATGATGAGTCATTATTTTAAGTAATGACTCGTCCTATCTGGTCGTTTGTTGGAGAACCATAAGGCTACCATAATTTCCCTAGAAGCAACAGATGGAGTGATGAGATCATTGTTTCATATGACAACTCCTCCTATTTGATTGTTAGTCAGAACTTCAGCATAGTAGCGGAAGTGCTTCAGATGCAATGGACGGTTCAACAACCTGTTGGATTGGTCATTGTAGCAGGCAGTCAGGCTTTTTGTGTGAATTCTTGGGGATAGTTTTGTAATTTACCAAGCTCCTAACTCTTTAACGACATCATTTTAATCCCTGAAATTAGTTTTTTTTAAAGGGTTTATCCTATGCTAATTCATTAGGCTTCCATGCATGCATTGAATTGAGATTTCCTTCCAAGATCAAACTAGAATTCTCCCCAATTTCTTTCCCAATTATCTTGGACTTTCAAGACTAGTTTGAAAATTAGTTTATCCAGGTATGTAGGGCTTCCCATCCTCATGCCCAAACTTCTTCTCAAATACAAGAATTCAAGTTCTTAATCAAGTGTATTGATTCCTAGGGTTTTAACCCAATTTTATGAAACTACCTATGCTATGTTTATGGGTATAATCCTCTCATGTTCTAAAGTATGTTTTACATCTAATGGGCAGATTTTAACGCAATATGATTATAAATTCATGATTTCAAGTTATTAGAAATTATGCCCTATTATGCAAGTTTTTATGAAAATTCAAGCTTATGATCCATGATTTCAATCATGATGAGATATCTGGTATACATGAATGTTTATGAACTCTCAACTTATGAGTCCATGATTATGACTTACGAAGTCTATTTCAAGTATGCATGATTTTATGATTTGGGTAAGCCCATGCAAGTTAAGTATGTTTATTATGATTTAGCCAAGGCTAATAAGATTAGTTTATGATATGATTTGGAGTCAAGACTCCCAATGCATCTTATGATATGATATGGAATTAAGACTCCCAATGTTCAAATTCAAGCTATGTTTTGAGAATATGATTTCAGCTTTGTTGAAAAACAATGTGAGCTACATGCATGTTTTGGGGTTAGTGTCTAGCACCAAGTAGTCTTGGAGTTTCGAGGTTCCCCCATCTCATAACTATGCGCCAATGTAAGTGTATATATATGTGTGTGTGTTTATATATATATATATATATGGGACCTCTCAAGAGAGTTTTTCCCGCCCCAAGGGGGCTCAACTTGATATCAATCTCATGGTTTCACGTCCCTAGCCCTAGAAAGATTTTGGACGGCTCTGTCCACTTGAGTGTGATAGTTGGGGCATCACATAGGCTCTATCATAATGGTGTCGGTTATGACAAGCCTCCCATTGTTCCTTATGATTTCAGTTACTCATGTTCATGACTAATGATATTATGTTTTACAACATATTTGACCCAATCATCAGTTTATGAGCTTTTACTTATGATTTCAGCTATGAAAAGTCATATGATTTTTATTTTAAATCTTAGGTCATTATGTTCAGTTATGATAACTAGATTATGATTATGTATATCTCAGATACAACTTTTAGCATGCAGTCCTTACTCTCATGATCTTTTGATTTATATGTATGATTTCATCTAACATTTTACTAAGCATGTATTACTTATCTTACATACTCAGTACATTCCAGGTAATGACTGCATACTCTATGCTATATCATCTCATGATATTGTTTGAGTGATCTAACTCAGTCTCGTTGATAGTTTGCTCCCATCTCAGTCCGAGGACAGTTAATAGTTATGTTTTGCATGTTATTTCGGTTTTCAGACTGTAGGGAGCTAGTTGGGGTGTTGTCCCATCAGCTCATCAGATGTTTTAGAGGCTTTTCATATATTATATAGATGATTCTACTTGTCTGGTGTTGACTCCATATATGACCTTTGTTATATTTCAGACTTCCGCTTATTCATATTGCCTTTAATTTCCAATTCAGTTATGCTCTTGAATTGGCATGTGCCATGGGTTAGCATGGAGCAATTCATGGTTCTAGGTCCCGTGTTTCGGTCCGGGACTATGCTCGAGTCATGACAACACTACTCTCAAAAACATATACATGGCTCATAATTATTATCATGTAGACATACTTGATCTTGCATGGGCTAGTTTAAAATCATGAAATCATAATCATACTTGACATACATGAACTAGCCATAAAAAATAATTCTACAATTGGCCATGACACATAAACTTGATAATCATGAAAGCCATGCATACTTGAGGAAATCACCATATCTTAAAATTCATAAATTCATGAAGGGTTCTTGTGCAAATTATGAATCCTGATCATAAAAAATAATATAAAATTTGAGGGACTTGAATCCACAAGAGAATCATAGAATCTAACTCAATTCAAATATAACCTGTCACGACCCAAGCGTGGACCCAAATCGTAGACATGGGACAAGGGACCCCGAGAGACCCCAAGTCGACCCATGGCATAAGCATACAACTAACTCATTCGATAAACTGAAGAAATCATCAATATAACTCAGCGGAAGTCTAATTCAACATACCATCAGAATAAAATTCGAAGCTAACGCATACATAAGTCTGAAAAGCCTCTAGTCTAGACGAGTTGATGGGACAAAAACCCCAACTAACTCAACAATACGGAAACTGAAATATGACATGAAGCTGAAAGTCTAGCCCTCGAAAGATGAGGGACTCACCAATCACGCAGGTGCTAACTCTGATAAGCGACTACGAGCGGGGCTGAACCTAAGAACTGGATCCTGCATCATGAAACGATGCGGCATAGAAAGTATGCGGTCACTACGTGGAATGTACCGAGTATGAAAGGTAAGAAAACCTCTTTAGTAAAGTAAATCATTTAAAATGTTTCATGCATATCATAAGCTTTCAAGTATAAGTAGGAGGCTACATGCTTTCACTTTGAAATCGTACTCTTATCATAACGTGGTCATGCATAGCTTTAGAACATCATAACTAACTCAAATGACTCAAAGCTGAAACATAACATCTATATCAAAAGCTGAAAAATGAGTCAAACCTTGCTTTTAGAACATGCATGCGCAAGGTAATCATCATGAATATGCAAATCTGAATGATATAGACAGTGGGAGACTCGTCACTTAACCGACATACCACGATAGAGCTTACGTGGTCCCGACTATCACACTCAAGTG
>JACEIK010002231.1:138153-156241 GCA_018107945.1 Datura stramonium | reverse complement strand
TAGAATTCATAATAAGGGTTAAAGGAAAATTTCATCTCAACCATGTGGTAAGCTCATGTCGGGGAAAATCACAATTTGAAATCATCATTTGGGCATCACCTAAAGCTCTACCATACTTGGGTCTACTTAATCTTCTTTGAAAACATCATCAAAATCATGGGTAAGGTTGGAAACATGCCTTTCATCATGTACTCCATCATCATCACATTCCTCCACAATCACTTCTATTACACACATGGGCGTTTTAGATTCAATTTTTAGAAAAATAATTTTGTAAAAGAAATTAAGTTAGAATCCGCCCAATCTTGGTAAAATCATCAATATCAACTCAATTTAATCATACCCATGAATAGAGATGTTAAAATCATGCAATTGAATGAAACCCCAAACTTGATCATTACAAACCAATCACAAATTGATATGAAATGGGCATGGGTGTGGAAGGAGGCACCCACTCATAGCCTTACATACCTGGGATTGAAGAATTCTAACCCTTCCTAATTGCCCAGATGAGATTTCCCCTTGAAAACCTTGAGAATTCACCTTGATTCTTCTCCTCAAACCTCCAACCTTGCATGCATGAAAGTAATGGCCTAAGATAGGTTTTTCCCTGCTAAAAACCCTCTAATATGAGGTTAAAACGATGTAGTATAGCCCTTAGAACTTAGGAATTACGGAAAAGCCCTTACTGAATTCGCTGAAAATAACTGTTGGGGGGTCCTAAGGGATGACCTGACGATTCGTCACCTGGGCTCATGATCCGTTGGTTCGCTCGTCAAGTTCACTGGCTAATTGATCCGTCGGGGCTCCTAACGAGCGACAAGATGACTCGTCCCAGGAAGAAGACACCCACTCATAGCCTTACATACCTGGAAATGGTGAATTCTAACATCCTCTAATAGCCCAAGCTGAAATTCCAATGGAAACCTTGAGCTTTTGCCTTGAATCTCCTCTTCAAACCTTCAAACTTGCATGCATGGGAAGAATGACTTAGAATAGGTTTTCCCTTGATTAAAACCCACTAAAATGAGCCTTAAACAATGTAATATAGGTCTTAGGAACTTAGGAATTACGAAAATACCCTTACTGAATTCGCAGAAAAATACTTAGGACGGGCAACGACTCGTCGAGTCGCTCGTCAAGTACACTGGATAACAGGTCTGCTGGGGCTCGTAACGGATGACTTAATGACTCGTCCCCTGTGACCATGAATCGTGGTCACCTCCCGTCAAGTTCACTGCCCTAACATAAATGAAAATCCACTTTTCTTGATCACGACCTACCTCACGAGTCGTTGGGACTGACCACGACTCGTGGGGTCCCATCCGTTAGGTACACTGGACAATCCTCCTATAAAAATTTCAACTCCTCCCCACGATTGACATGACGACTCATGGTGGCTGACCACGAGTTGTTCCTCACTCGTGGGGACCTTAATCCTTCACTTCCCCCAGGCCTCCCCACGAGCCATATGACGACTCGTGGGGTCTCCTCACGAGTCGTCCCACGACTTGTCCTGTACCTGCAACATCAATTTTATAATTTTTCTCGTTTCAACTCTCGGTCCGATCTTTGGGCTTTCGGGGTATAATAATATCTCTCCCTTGGGAACATTCGTCCTCGAATGTTAGAAACACACAGAAAATGCAAAAACATGCAATCATCATATGCAAATATTGATTATTAAAATAAAAAATTAACGGCATAACTACCTCCGAAATGAACTACATTGCTAAACTGAATTCAGAAATCACATACATTTTTCATGACATGATTCAAATTTGTGCACATGAGATGATCATGGAAACTGATTAAAAAATTAGAGCAAAAACTAATACCTCAAATTGAAACTAAGCCGGTAGGGAACAGGTGGGGGTATTTAGCCATCATAGCCAGTTTGACTTCCCATATAGCTCCCTCAACATGCTGGTTTCTCCACAACACCTTTATCGAAGCTACTTCTTTGTTACTCAGCCTCTGAACCTGACGATCCAAGATTGCAACTGGAATTTCCTCATAACTGAGGCTATCTCCCACACCAACATTCTCCACCGGGACAACTAAAGATGGGTCACCCAAGCACTTTTTCAAAAGCGATACATGAAAGACGGGATGAACTGAAGATAACTCTGATGGCAAGTCTAACTCATACGCTACCTTACCAACTCTTCTCAAAACCCGATAGAGACCAATATAGCGAGGACTGAGTTTTCCTTTCTTTATGAACCGCATGACTCACTTCATGGGAGATACCTTTAGAAATACCCAAGTGTCCACCTCAAACTCCAAATCCCTTCTTCTCACATTCGCATATGCTTTTGACGACTCTAAGCAGTCTTCAGCCTGTCCCTTATCAACTGAACCTTCGTCATTGCCTCATAAATCGAGTCTGGCCCTATCATAGCTTCCTTACCAACCTCAAACCATCCGATGGGCGATCCACACCTCCGCCCATAAAGAGCCTCGAACGGTGCCATTTGGATGCTGGAGTGATAGCTGTTATTGTAAGCAAATTGGATCAAGGGCAAGTGATCATCCTAACTACCTTTAAAGTCCATCATACAGGCTCTCAACATGTTCTCAAGAGTCTGGGTTGTCCGTTCCACCCGACATCCTTTTGCGGATGAAATGCGGTGTTGAGCTTAACTTGAGTCCCAAGCCCTTTTTGGAAAGACCGCCAAAACTGAGAGGTAAACTAAGTACCTCGGTCTGAAATAGTTGAACTAACTCCCGAATATAGAATTTGGCATAATCATCCGTTGAATCTGTGGTTTTGACCGATAGGAAGTGTGCAGCCTTGGTCAACCTGTCTACTACCACCCAAATAGAATCATAGTGTCGGCAAGTACGAGGTAGGCATGTAATGAAATCCATATTAATCTCTTCCCACTTACAAGTAGAAATGTTAATATCCTGCAATACGCCTCCCGACCTTTGATGCTCAACTTTCACTTGTTGATAATTCGAGCACTTGGCTACGAATTCAGCAATGTCCTTCTTCATGCCGTTCCACCAATATTTTTCCTGCAAGTCATGATACATCTTGGTAATACCCGGATGGATAGAATACCTGGATCCATGTGCCTCATGCAATATCTGGTCCCTCAAATTGTCAACATATGGAACACATAGACAACCCTGGTACCGCAGTACACCATCTTCCCCTTGGGATAAGACTTCCACCTTTTGACTTCAAATGGCTTCCTTCAGCTTTACTAAAATTGGATCCTCATCTTGTCTGGCCTTCATATCCGTCACCAAGGACGATTCTAATCTGTTTTGCCCAACAACGGCTCCATCGGTCGAGTCGACCAATCTAACTTCCAACCTCACAAGTCGATGGACATCTTTTACCAACTCTTTCTTTCCCTCATCCACATGGAACAAACTCTCCATAGAGAGTCTACTAAGTGCGTCTGCCACCACATTAGCCTTGCCCGGGTGGTAAAGAACACTCATATCATAGTCCTTTAGTAACTCCAACCACCTCCTTTGTCGAAGATTGAGATCTTTCCGCGTGAACACATATTGCAAGCTCTTGTGATCCGTGAATACATCCACGTGAACTCCATACAAGTAATGCCGCCATATCTTCAATGCAAACAACACCTTGGCCAATTCAAGATCATGGGTCGGGTAGTTCTTTTCGTGGAGTTTTAACTATCTTGAGGAATATGCTATCACCTTCCCATGTTGCATCAACACACACCCGAGTCCAACTCGCGAAGCATCATAATACACCACAAAGCCATCCGCCGGGTAGAGTTAACACTGGTGCTGAAGTGAGTCGGGTCTTCAACTCTTGGAAGCTTTTCTCACAAGCCTCTGATCATTGAAACTTCACCTTCCTCTGAGTCAACTTAGTAAATGGTGCAGCAATAGATGAAAAACCCTCTACAAATCTTCGATAGTAACCCGCTAAGCCCAAAAAGCTCTTGATATCTGATGGGTTCACCGGTCTGGGCCAATTCTTTACCGCCTCGGTCTTCTAGGAGTCTACCTTTATGCCCTCACTTGATACCACATGGCTTAGAAATGCCACCGGGTCCAACCAAAACTCACATTTGCTAAACTTTGCATACAACTTACGATCCTTGAGGGTATGAAGCACTACTCTCAAATGGGCGGCATGCTCCTCCTCACTCCGAGAGTATATAAGGACGTCATCAATGAACACAATCACGAACATATCCAAATATTCCTTGAACACCCTGTTCATTAGATCCATAAAAGCTGCAGGGGCATTGGATAGTCCGAAAGACATAACAATAAAGTCGTAGTGACCATACCGAGTCTTGAAAGCCGTTTTTGGGATGTCACTCTCCCGAACCCTGAGTTGGTGATATCCGAATCTAAGATCAATCTTGGAGAAACACTTGGCACCCTGAAGCTAGTCAAACAAATCATCGATCCTGGGTAAAGGTTACCTGTTCTTGATGGTGACCTTGTTCAACTACCGATAGTCAATGCACATCTGAAGTGAACCATCCTTCTTCCGGACAAACAACACTGGTGCACCCCATGGAGACTTACTCGGCCTAATAAAGCCCTTATCTAATAGGTCCTTCAATTGATCCTTCAACTCTTTTAACTCAGTTGGAGCTATTCTGTAGGGAGGAATAGATATAGGCTGCGTGTCGAGAAGGAGATCTATACCGAAATCAATCTCCCGATCAGGAGGGACACCTGGAAAATCATCAGAAAAGACCTCTGGATACTCACGTACTACTAGTATGGACTGAATAGTCGGGGTCTCGGACTCCATGTCCTTAACCCTAACTAGATGGTACAAACAACCCTTAGAAATCATCTTTCTGGCCTTAAGGTAGGAAATAAATCGACCTACAGGCACAGCTGAACTACCCTCCCATTCTAATATAGGCTCACCCGAAAATCTGAACTCTACTGACCTGGTCCTACAATTAACTAAAGCATAGCATGCAAATAGCCAATCCATGTTGAGAATAACATGGAAATCAGTCATGGCTAAATCTATCAAGTCTGCTTAGGTGACCTTATGAAGAGCTGAGACTGCGCAATCTCTATACACCTGTCTAGCAATAACTGAGTCACCTATTGGAGTAGAAACAGAGAAGGGCTCTAATAAGACATCGGGACTGACTCTGAGGATACTGGCCACATAAGGTGTCACAAAAGACAAGGTATCCCTCGGATCTAACAAAGCATATACATCGACATGAAAAACTCTTAACATACCGGTGACTACATCTGGTGAGGCCTCCTGCTCCTAGCGAGTGGCTAAGGCATAGAATCTGTTCTAGTGCTTCCCGCTAGTTGTGTTGTGCGTTGGGGAGGGGCTGCTAAACTAGAAGCTGGGCCTAGGCCCCCAACCTGATCCTTCCTCGTAGCAGGACAATCTCTGAGCATATGTCTAGGATGCCCACATCGAAAACAAGCTCCTGACCTTGCCAAACACTGGCTTGTGTGTCCTCAGCCACACCTGTGACACGCTAGAATGCTGGAGTCTGCGGGTCTACTGTTATGACCCCTCGAGCCTGATGCTCACCCTCTCTGATCATGTTTGGGCTTAGATGGCACACTCAGTGCTAAAGATGTTGGGGTTGATGATCTCTGGTGGGTTTGCTATCGGTGTCCACCATCGGACCTCTGTTGAGAGAATCTGTGGTCCTCAGTCTTGGCCCTCTTGGCCTCCCTCTCCCTCGAATGTGTTGTTTCCATATGCTGAGCGTACAACACAATGCGAGGGAAGTCCATGTCCTTATGGAGCATAGCTGTCCTACAGTCCTTGTCAAAATATCCTACTATACGATGCACAAATCTACTCACCCACGCCCGCTGGTCGGCGACTAACTCCGGGGCATACTTAGATAGGTGGGTGAACTCAAGGGCGTACTCCTGAAAAGTCATTCTTTCTTGCTTCAAATTCACAAATTCAGCTATTTTCAACTCCCTCATCTCTCGAGGGAAGAACTGATCCAGGAATGCAACCTAAAACTCCTCCTATGTGATCATAATTGCTCCTACGACCTTGCTATCCTTCCACTGGCAAAACCAAATATGCGCAACCCCCTTCAACTGGTAGGAGGCCAACTCTGCGGACTCAACACTACTCACCCCCATAACCTAGGTGATCTTGACAATCTCATCAATGAAGTCATGCGGGTCCTCATCTACCTTGGACCCCAGAAATTCCGGCGGGTTCATCCTCAAGAAGTTCCTGACTCGAGCCGCCACCGCATTGCCATTTTGCGAAACATGTGCAACGGCCTGCTAATTGACTTGAGCGGTCAAGGCCTGCGCAAGCATCTGAATGGTAGCTCGGAACTCCGCATGAGCGGCTGGCTCCGATGCCTGAGGCTCCTGAACCGACGAGGTTGGCTGATGCTCATGACCGTTTCCATACTCGTGGCCCTCACCACCTACATTCCTCCTTCCATTCATCCTTCGAGTAGTTATGATTCTGCAATCGCGAATAGAATGAATTAGAAGGATTGAAAGGCTTTTCACTGCACAACATAGATCATGAAAGAAGGGAACATTTTCTAAAACGTCTAGTAGCCTCATCGTCATAAGTGTGGCGCACTTCACACCCATGAAAAAGACTCTACCTAATGCGGCTTTCAGACTCCCGAGGACACATCAAACCTATGGCTCTGATACCAAGTTTGTCACGACCCAAGTGGACCGGAATCATAGATACGGGACAACGGACCCCGAGAGACCCCAAGTCGACCCATGGAATAAGCGTACAACTAACTCATTCGATAAACTAAAGAAATCGTCAATATAACTCAACATAAGTCTAATTCAACATACCATCAGAATAACATCCGAAGCTAATGCATACATAAGTATGAAAAGCCTCTAGTCTAGACGAGTTGATGGGATAAAACCCCCAACTAACTCAACAATACAGTCACAACCTTAACGTACACCCGGATCGTAGACACGAGACAAGAGACCCCAAGAGACCCCAAATCGACCCATGGCACATGCATACATCTAATCTCATTTAATAAAGCGGAATACTTAGCATAAAACATAACGAAAACGTAAACAACTGGAAGTACTGGGCATTTACATAAGCTGAGTTCTACATCCTGTCTGAAAGCCTCCACTACATAAGATGGGTTGATGGGACAACATCCGCAACTAACCCGACCAATACTAAAACATAAATAACATGAAAGTCTATCCAACGGCCCTCGGAACATGAGGACTCACCAATAGCTGAGAGCGAGAACTGAGGTGAACTAAGGATGAGGATGAGCCTGAGATCCGGACCCTATATTATGAAACGATACAACATAGAAAGTATGTGGTTAGTATGTGGAATGTACTGAGTATGCAAGGTAAGTAAAACGGACATTTAAAAGTAAAATAAACTCATAAAAAAGAATAGGAAAAGGATATCATGCTTGTATCATAAACTTCGTAAGTAAACATAAGCCTCAAGACTTTCAAATCGTTCATAAATCATTCATTATCATAATCCTATGTAAACTTTATTAAAACATAACTTGAGCCAATAACATAAATATAACAATGCATAAAACATGTGGAACAACGGAAGAACTCGTCTTAACTGATACCATCATGGTAGAGCCTTTCATAATGCCCCAACTATCTCACTCAAGTGGGCAGAGCCGACCCTGACTTGCTAGGTGAGGGTCGTGCATTAGGGTGATATCACATTTGAGGGAATTGGTATCAATACAATATATAACATTAGAAACCATAGTGTCACATGGTTATGAGACACCAGCGTAGTTCTTTGAACGTCGGGCTGCTCGGTGCTAGACACGGCTCCCCGAAACATGCATATAGGCTCATACATAAATTAATAACATCATGCATGAAAATTCATTGGCTAAAATATAACATTTATCATCATTTATCCCTGTTAAAACATGCTTAGCCAAGAATCAGAGGCCCTTTTCATTGGCCAACATCATAGATCGATAAATCATGTAATTCGTTTCATAAATTGTAAATCATTCTTCAATATGTGGGCATTGCCCAATACTTTAACATACTCTATTCTTTTCAAAAATATGCTCATAAACATAGGAACTTGAAATCATGCTTTTCCATCATCAATAAACTCAAAATATTGAATACTCCTCATAAATCATAACTTTCACGAACTTTCATCAATGGGCATTTTAGATTTAAATAGCTTGAAACATGATTTTAAAGAAAATAATATAAGACCTGCCCATCATTCATAATTCCATAATTAAAACTCAATTAAATCATACCCATAAAGAGAAATCACATTTTCATGCATTTGGATAAAACCCCATAGACTTGAATAGGAGATTTCATGATTTAAAATGAAGTTTGGGCATGGGTGTGAAAGGATTCATACATTCTAAATTCTACATACCTGGGGACACTTGGTTCTTAATTTCCCCTTGAAATCCTAAGATGGAATTTGGAGAATTTTGAGGAAGAACACTTGAATCACCTTCTACTCCCCTCTCTAACTCTTGAATGCACAATGAGGCTTAACATGGACTAACCCCCCTTAAAAGACCCTATTTCGGCCTTTAAACGACATAGTTTAGGCCTTAGGATTTTAGAAAATTACGAGAAGGCCCTTACTAATTCGCAGAAAATAACTGCCAGGTGACCCTAACGGGTGACCTGACGACTCGTCAGGATGGGCAACGACTCGTCGTGTCGCCCGTCAAGTACACTACCTCAGCCTCAATTAAAATTCCATAGTCTTGCTCACGACCCACCTCACGAGTCATTGGGACTAACCACGACTCATGGGGTCCCATCCGTTAAGTACACTGGTCAGACCTCCTATTTAATCCCCAACCTCATCCCACGGTTGACCTGACGACTCGTGGTAGCTAACCACAAATCGTTCCCATGCTCGTAGAGACCTCAACTCCTCTGCCTAGTCCAGCCTTCCCATGAGCCACCTGACAACTCGTGGGTTCTCCTCACGAGTCGTCTAATGACTCGTCCTGCACTGCTGCAACATTTTCCATATTTTCCCCGTTTGACTCTTGGGTCTAATCCTTGGGTTACCGGGGTATAATAAATACAGAAACTGAAATATAACATGAAGCTGAAAGTTTAGCCCTCGAAAGATGAGGACTCACTAGTCATGCAGGTGCTAACTCTGATAAGCAACTAGGAGCAGGGCTGAACCCGAGAACAAGATCATGCATCATGAAAAGATGCAGCATAGAAAGTATGCTGTCAGTACAGGGAATGAACCGAGTATGCAAGGTAAGTAAAACCACATTAGTAAAGTAAATCATTTAAAACGTTTCATGCATGTCATAACCTTTCAAGTATAAGTAGGAGGCTACATGCATTCACTTTGAAATCGTACTCTTATCATAACATGATCATGCATAGCTTTAGAACATTATAACATACTAGAATGACTCAAAGCTGAAATATAACATATATATCAAAAGCTGAACAATGAGTCAAACCTTGCTTTTAGAACATGCATGCGTAAGGTAATCATCATGAGTAATGAATATGCAAATCTGAACGATATAGACAGTGGGAGACTCGTCACTTAACCGACATACCACGGTAGAGCTTACGTGGTCCTGATTATCACACTGAAGTGGGAAGAGCCATCCCAAATCTTTCCAGGGCTAAGGACGCTACCATGATATCGATATCAAGTTGAAGGACCATTCGGGCCGGGGATAACTCTCAAGGGAGGTCCCAATAATATACTAGTACCAGCCTACGTTGGAGCGTAGTTTTGGGGCATAGGGTGATCGACCCTTAACCCGTTCGGTACTAGACGCTTCTCCCAAAAATATGCAATACTCTACATCGTATATAATGAACTCAACATCGTCTAATGACGAAGCTCAATATGAAATCATGTATAACTCAACATCGTAGGAAATGAAGCTCAACACTGTCCTTTGACAAAGCTCAATAATGACATACATCTCAATTATAAATTCATGCATATGAGAAATTTTATTTTGAAACATACCACAAGCTAGAATTTATGAAAAATTGGGAAACTTCACTTCAAACAATGTGGTAAGCTTATTTCGGGAAAATCATCACTTTAAATCAACATATGGGCATTTCCCAAATCTTTATCATGCTAGGATCTACTCGTTTCTTTTTAAAACAACATCATACTCATGGTAGCTTTAGAAATATGCTTTTCATCATTAAATCTCATCATCATCATACATTCAACATCATTCTCTTCTTTCATGAACTTCTCATCCATGGGCATTTAAATTTCATAATTTAGAAATCACAATTTGGATTGAAAATAATTTAAAATCTGCGCAAGCTTTAAAATTCATCAATATAAATATAATTTAATCATACCCATGTACAGAGATTAAAGAATTATGAAATTGGGTAGAAACCCCATACTTGATCATAGGCAATTTCTTATGTTTTGATAGAAATTAGGCATGGGTATGGAAGAAGACACCCACTCAAAGCCTTACATACCTGAAAATGGTGAATTCTAACACCCTCTAATAGCCAAGCTGAAATTCCAATGGAAACCTTGAGATTTTACCTTGAATCTCCTCTTCAAACCTTCAAACATGCATGCATGGGAAGAATGACTTAGAATAGGTTTTCCCCTGCTTAAAACCCACTAAAACAAGCCTTAAACAACGTAGTATAGGTCTTAGGATCTTAGGAATTACGAAAAGACCCTTATTGAATTCGCAGGAAAACACTGCCAGGTGACCCTAACGGGTGACCTGATGACTCGTCAGGACGGGAAACAACTCGTCGAGTCGCCCGTCAAGTACAGTGGATAACAGGTTTTCTGGGGCTCGTAATAGATGACTTAACGACTCGTCCCCTGTGACCACAACTCGTGGTCACCTCCCGTCAAGTACACTGCCTTAACATCAATGAAAATCCACTTTTCTTGATCATGACCTACCTCACGAGTTGTTGGGAGACCACGACTCGTGGGGTCCCATCCGTTAGGTACACTGGAAAATCCTCCTATAAAAATTCCAACTCCACCCCATGATTGACATGACGACTCGTGGTGGCTAACCACGCGTCGTTCCCTCACTTGTGGGGACCTCAATCCTTCACTTCCCCTAGTCTTCCCTACGAGCCATCTGACGACTCGTGGGGTCTCCTCATGAGTCGTCCCATGACTCGTCCTGTGCTTGCAACATCAATTTTACAATTTTCCCATTTCAACTCCCAGTCCGATCTTTTAGCTTCCGGGGTATAACATAACCCTAGGAGTTAATAACCTTTTTGAAACTTAAAATTCATAATTTCATGAGAGACTTGATAGAAACATGAATCTAATCTTAGGAACATGTATTGGATAAAGGAGTAACTAATTTCATAGATGTAACATGAAGGAATTTCAACAATTTCCAACCCAACCATAAAATTTCAAATTAGGGCAAGGGGATATGGGAAAATCATGTTTTCAATTAAAAAGGGGCATGAGGGTGGAAGGAATCCCTCATTGATAACCCCACATACATAGGCTTGAATAATTCTTACTAGGGTTTGATATCCAAGAGAGATTGAAGAGGATGAAGATGGGGAATCCTTGCTTCACTTTAGAGCTTGATCTTCTAATGAGAGTGTTAGGAGTAGAATAAGGGCTTAAGATGAATAAAATACTCTAAAATGCTTCTTCTTATGATCAAAATGACTTAGTTTAGGATTTAAGAACTTAGAAAATTATGAAAACACCCTTAATAATCTGACAGGAGGATAACACTACCAGATCCAACCACTCTTTAGATCAAGTAATGGGTCGTTTGACCTGTTGCCGCTGGAGCCAAAACCCTTTCTTTGATCTTTTCTCACTCAACAAGTCACTTAACGAGTCATCAGGGGACTTAACAACTCTGGAAATCTACATTTTCTCCACCACTACACACTTAACGGGTCACAGCACGACCCATTTGGTCACTTGACAAGTCACACCGCGACTCATTCTGTGGCCTAGTGCAGGTTTTCCTATTTTTTTGTTTCAGTCCTCGGTTCTGATCTTACTGACTTTTGGGGTGTTATATTTACTATATTTGATAGCAACCGCTTTATACTTTAATCATGAGGTGTAATTTGGCCTTAATCAAATTTTGGAAATGTAGCTTGGTAATACGATTAAGAAATAGTTTATTGGTGTATAAGCTTGACATGTAGTATTTATTTTGTAAGTTACATTTTTTTTGTGCTTGAGCCTTCACAGGATATGGTAGAGAAGGCTGGCTGTTCCACCGTCCTCTGTGGGAAGCATTGATGAAGGAACATCGAACCAAACCCTTTGAAAGGGAAAAATAGTAATGGCAGGCTAAGAGAGATGATATATATGGAGAGCATATTGATTTAGAAGAGATTGGCTTCACTGGAGAAATATGCCACCCCTGTTGCGAGGTAATGCTAAATTTGACATCACCATACTATGATTAAGTTGCTGAAAATGAAAGGTCTATTTAAAGGACTGGACGAAGAAAATCCCAACCAACACTTTATCAATTTTATTGGAATATGCAATGTGTATAGGCTACCAGGGGTGACACAAGAAGCTATCAGGCTTAGGTTGTTCCCATTCTCCCTGACTGAGGAAGCTATAGTATGGATGAATGAGCTTTTGGATGAATCTATTACTACTTGGGCGGAGTTGACTACAACTTTCTTGGAGAGGTTCTTCTCACCCTCACGAATGATTCAACTGAGAGATAAGATAAACAATTTTAGACAAACAGCGGGGGAGGCTCTGCATAAGGTCTAGTTCAGTTTTAAAAAGAAACTAAAACAGTGTCCAAAGCATAAGCTTCTAGACGAAGTTCTTCTGAAAATACTCTATAGGTCACTCAGCTCTACAACTAAGTTGATTGCTAACAACATGGCAGAAGGGTCAATCATGTCACGCACTTTCAAGGAAACTAGTGAGATACTAGACAAGTTTGCAAAGACCAACAGAGCCTGGTACAACATCAAGTTTGAGACTAGAGTTGTAAATCACTCAAGGGGAATGTAAGCAGAGTTACAAAAAAGGGAGATGGAATGTGATCAACACATGGCCCAGATAAAATCTCAAAATGGAATTAATCACCAAGAACTTGGCTACTACGAATACACACAAAGTGCAAGCGATTAACATGCAAAGAGAAATGTACAGGTATGATGATTATCACCCCAACTATGAGGAAGAAGTTGATCTTTCTAACCATCACATGGAGGATTTCCATGCTTGTTTCCTAGGTCCGATTCAAGCAACTAGCGGTACAATCTCTGGAATTAAGGGCGGAACCATTATGATAGGATAGATTACAGTGGCAGAGAGCAAAGAAATTAGAGAAATAAGGAACCACCACCAAGTAACTCTAGAGATGATAAGATAGAAGCCATAATTAGCTAGGTCATAACAAAATTGAGTCCACAGAGTCAGGGGTAAATAAGATGTGTGAAGAGTTGTCTAGTATGGGTAAGATGGTTGAATCACAATATTTCTCAATCTAACAATTAGAGAAGAAAATAGAACATAATCAATAGTGTCAAAGCAGGTACCTGAGGAGGACCAGTGCATTATAGTAGCAACGAGAAGCCACAGGACAACCTTTGATCAACAAACACTCAGAAAGTGTCCAGTGCATAAGAAAATGATCCAAGACCAGTGGAAGTAACAGAGTAGAGTAGGGCGTTGTCTGATCTCTGTACTGAGGAGTGCAATGCGCCAGCAAGTCAGAGTAAAGGGACTCGTGATACGCTGCAAGAAGGAGGCGGTGAGGATCATGACACATCGCCTTACCAGTGCCTTGTGATATGCGATGCATCGCTAGATAGGCATAGTGAGGCCCGCGATGCATAGGTAATAAATCGACTTGAGGTGTGAATCACATAGGAAAGTGGAAGCAAAGAAAGGTCACAAGCTAATGAAAATAATGTAGAGGCTGGGTAGGCTACATAAAATCAAAAATTGTATACATAGATCCTAAGATGAAATATTTCACAAATTTATTTTCTATGTTAAAGCAGCTATCCATCAATATTCCATTGGTGGAAGCACTAGTGCAAATGCCAGGATAAGAAAAATTCACGAATGAGTTGGTCACTAAAAAGAGAACAATAAGCTTTGAACCCGAGGATAACATTCACCACTGCAGTGCAATAGTATCATACTCTTTAGTGCAGAAGAAGGAGGAGCTTGGAGCTTTCACAATCCCCTAACTATTGGAGCATTTAATTTCACCAAGGAATTATGTGATTTGGGAGCCAACATAAATTTAATACCTTTAGCCGTATATGAGTAGCTGGGATTGGGAGGCCCCAGGCCAACTACAATGCGACTACTAATGGTAGACTGAATAGTGAAAAGGTCAGTAGGTATACTGGTTGATGTTCTAGTCAGGGTGGAGAGATTTATCTTTCCAGCAAACTTTGTCATATTAGATTGCAAAGTTTATTTTGAAGTACCCTTATCTTGGGTCACCCATTTTTGGCCATTGGAAGAGCACTAGTAGACATGGAGAGCACATAGATAAAATTTAGCCTGAACAATGAGGAAGTAGTATTCAATATTTGTAGAGTCGTAGAACAACCAAATTATTTAGGTGTAATATCTGTGATTGATGTCAGTGATAATGCAGTTATGGAATTGATAGAAGAAAGTTGTACNGGATCATGTAAATTCATGATATGAGTTACAAGAAATGGGAATAGGTGTAATATCTGTGATTGATGTCAGTGATAATGCAGTTATGGAATTGATAGAAGAAAGTTGTACAGCTGAATCTCTAACATCTACGTTAATTAAATCAACTGAAGGGATGCCGCTTGATTGGACAAAATAGTAAAAGTTATAATGGGAAGGGGAGCCTATCTATACACACCTAAAACATTGGATGTTGACTTGAAAAATAAAGCAAACCCTCCCGCTAAGCCATCAATAGAAGAGCCACTGGTGTTGGAGTTTAAGCCATTACCTGCTCTTCTTTAGTATGTATTTCTTGGTCCTCACAACACACTACTAGTAATTATCTCTTCCAAGTTATTGGATTGGCAGGTAGAAGCATTGATCTCTATCTAAGAACTTACAAAAGAGCCATAGGTGGACCATTGCTGACATTATTGGTATCCCACTAGGGATTTGCACTCATATTATAATGAAGGAAGATTGCACACCTAGAATTAAGCACCAAATGAGGCTAAATCCAATCATGCAAGAAGTGATAAAGAAAGAAATCATTAAGTGGTTAGATGTAGAGGTGGTTTATCTAATCTCTGATAGTCAATAGGTTAGCTCAATGTAGTGTGTACCAAAGAAAGGAGGGATGAAAATGGTTCAAAATGAGAAGAATGAGCTTGTACCCGCTAGAACAATAAATGAATGGAGAGTATGTATGGATTACCGAAAATTAAAAAGTTTCATAGGAAAAGATCACTTTCTACTCCCATCTATGGATATAATGATAAACAAGCTAGCAGAGAGAGAATATTATTGCTTCCTTGATGGATACTTAGAATNTCTCGTATTTAACCCAACTTAAGAATCATGAACCTTCCACCTACATTTTCGTGATAAGAAGGAATTCAAGTTCTAGCTATACAAAACCGATTCCACACATTGCTTCCTTGATGGATACTTAGAATACAACCAAATTTCTATTGCACTAGAGGATTAGGAGAAGAATACATTTATCTACCGTTATGGCACATTCACTTTTAAGAGGATGTCTTTTGGGTTATGCAATGTGCCAGCCATATTGGAAAGCAAAAAAAGATTGCAGTCAGTTTGATAATGATCGAGTGACATTGCTTCTTTGGCCCGAACCGAGGAATCCCTTAGATATTATGCAAAAGGGCTCTTGGTCTATCTTTGATCAGAGATTTCTCTATGAAAAATATGAATCGGAGTTTGAAGAAGGGGAGGGAGAAGGAGCCCTTGACCCGCAAGAGGATTTATTCAATCACATAGTTTGGGTCGAGAGAATCTGGATAGGCATGATCGAAAGAGGGGGCAACTCTGTCTCCGCCTCTGCTCATGTACTCGTTAAAGTCATGGCCTAGCCTAGTTGGTGAAGGAGCCTACAAGTGGTAACCGCTCTGTATCCTTCATCTCTTTGAAGAAGCTGAAAGGCTAGAAGAGGCGCTTTTAAAATGCATGACGTCAATATTCTCAAACAAGGTGGAAGACACTATAGAGGTATTTATGGATGACATTTTGGTAGTAGGTGACTAGTTCGAGGATTTCTTAGCAACCTTGCTGCAGTACTTAAATGATGTGAAGAAACAAATCTGGTGTTAAATTGGGAAAAGTGTCAATTCATGTCACATAAGGGATAGTTTTGGGCACAAGATTTCTAAAAAGGTTATTGAGGTGGACAAGGAAAAACTTGAAGTTATTTGAAATCTTCCACCACCTATCTCAGTTAAGGGGATCCATAGTTTTCTAGGGCATGTTGGTATCTATTGGCAGTTTATTAATGATTTTTTAAAAATTGCTAACCTTTTGTGCAGGTTGTTGGAAAATGATGCAAAATTTGTATTTGATGAAGCTTGCCTCAAGGCATTTGAGTGTTTAAAGGAGAAGCTCATCATAGTACCCATCATAGTAGCTCCTGATTGGAGTAAGCCATTTGAGACCATGTGTGATGCTAGTGGTGTAGCTTTGCGTGCTGTCCTCGGAAAAAGACATGATAAGATCTTTCATCCCATCCACTACGCTAGCAAAGCTCTTAATGCAGCAAGAACTACACAGTCACGAAGCAAGAGTTGTTAGCTATGGTATATAATTTCGTGCTTACCTCCTTGGCGCAATTGTGGTGGTTCACACTAACCATGCAGAAATTCGATATCTAATGGCCAAGAAGGATGGAAAACCTTGAGTTATCTGCTGGGTACTACTACTGCAAGAATTTTGATTTTTAGGTGAAAGACAAAAGGGGTACAGAAAACAAAATTATAGACCATTTATTCCGATTGGAGGAAGAAGAAAATGTGAGGAATAAGTTGGAGATCAATAATTCCTTTCCTGACAAACAGGTATTTGCCGCTTCATATGATTTGATTCCATGGTTTGCAGATTTTGCAAATTACTTTTTGAGTGAAGTAATGCCCAAAAATATGAGCTTTCATAAAAAGAGGAAGTTTCTCCATGATGTTAGGAAATTTTATTGGGATGAGCCATACTTTTTTAGAATTTGTGCTGAAAATATAATCAGAAGATGTGTTCCCGAAAATGAGATGATTTACATTCTTGAGGCATGTCATTCGTCCCCTACAGGAGAAGATCATAGTGGCATTCACACAACACAGAAAATACTACAGTGTAGTTACTATTTGCCTATCATTTACCAAGATGCTCATGATTTTGCAAGGGCTTGTGATAAATGTCAATGAGAGGGAGGAGTATCTTGAAGACATGAGCTATCTCTGATGCCTATTTTTGAGGTGGATTTGCTTGATGTATGGAGCACTGACTTCATAGGTCCATTTGTAAGTTCCTTTGGGATGGAATACATATTGGTGGCTGTTGATTATGTTTACAAATGGGTGAAAGCTGTTGCACTTCCAAATAATGAGAGTAAGTGTTACACCCCGTAAGTTTCTAGTACTTAGTTGGCCTATTTGCATGTTGGTTGAGAGTTTTAGAATGCCATATGTGCGATAAAAGGGCCCGGGGAAAGGCCGAACGAGTGCCAAGTTGGAATTTCGCAAGAGGAGGCCGAACCACGCTGCCCAAAGGGGCAAAGTGGCATGGAGCTGGGACCTCCGCGTTAGCCAACATGGCATGGAGCCAAAACGGAACGTTGGACAGTGTGCCACGTTGCCATGTATTTTACTGCAAGTATATAAAGGCCTCACCCTTTAACTTTACGTCATTTTCACTTCTAAACTGATCAGAACAGGGGGAGGATGAAGGGTTCTCATAAATTTCCATTTGATTACGCCATCAAACGCTATCCAAAGTCAAATTAACTTCGGGTATCGAAGTATAAGGCTGCAGGGAGCATTTCTATGGAGTTAGTCTCGCAAAAATCGCCTGGTGAATCATCGTCCCGCCGACCCAAAGTGATTGGAATTGCTCCAAACTAGTGTTAATATACTCCCAGGCTTAAAGTGAGTATTTCTCCCTTCTAGACTTCCG
>JACEIK010002231.1:70556-117523 GCA_018107945.1 Datura stramonium | reverse complement strand
CCAATCATGGTCCTTGCGGATCGGATCATCCATATAATATACAAAAAAAACTCCAGATATTTGAGATCTTTCTCTTTGAATAAGATCTCAATTCCAGCGATGGTTTCATTAGATATCTTACAACTAGAGTCCATCTTTTTTCTGATCTAGTTCCTCCACCAACGCGAACCCCAGTTAGATTCAGCCATCATGCATTGTTGGAAGGTGGCTAACCCAAAGGGCATACACTTGAAGGCGTATGTCCCATAGGGACAGGTAAATGTGGTCTTCTCCTAATCTTCTGGGGCTATAGCTATTTGATTATAGCCAGAATAGTCGTCCAGAAAGCAATAATACTCCTGGCCTGCAAGTCTGTCCAACATTTGGTCGATGAATGGTATGGGATAGTGATCCTTCCGGGTGGCCCCATTTAATTTTCTATAATCCATGCAAATCCTCCAACATGTGACTGTGCGAGAGGAATCAACTCATTCTTCTCGTTAGTGACAACTGTCATGCCCCCTTTCTTTGGGACACATTGAACCAGGTTGACCCACTCACTGTGAGAGATCGGATATACCACTTCGGCATCTAACCACTTAATCACCTCCTTCCTCACTACATCTTTCATTACCGGGTTCAACCTCCTTTGATGTTGTACAATTGGATTGGATCCTTCCTCCATTAATATCTTGTGCATGCAGAAAGCCGAACTGATTCCACGGATGTCTGACATTTGCCATCCTATGGCTCTCTTTCTCTTTTTCAAAACCACTAATGCTTCTTGAACCTGTGAATCTGTTAGTTCTGATGAAATAATGTCTGGCAATGCGTCAGCTTCTCCCAAAAATACATACTGAAGGTGTGGAGGCAACACTTTCAGCTCCAGTTTGGGTGCCTCCTCGATTGATGGCTTGGGTGGAGGCTTTAAGGACCGCTGCAAGGGCTCGAACTCCTGCTTTCGAAAGAACATTTTGGCCTCATCCAAATCTTGCACCAGTTCATAAGTTTCCACATCCCCGAACTGATCATGTCCCACCAAAGCTCTTTCTAAGTAATCATTCGGGCTAATAAGCTGAAGTGCTGACCCTTGATCAATAATAGTAATGGATGACAATTCTTCATAAATAGCGGGTAGCTTCATGGCTTTGTAGACATCAAATACTTCTACCTTGTCATGATCTCTCATTGTTAGCTGCCCCATAGCTACATCTATTAGAGCTCGTCCGGTTGCCAAAAAGGGACGTCACAAAATAAATGGGAATTCCGAGTCTGGCTCAAAATCAAGGATTATGCAATCTATCGAAAAAATAAGGGATCCCACTTACACTAGTACATCCTCCACAATTTCGTCTGGCCTCGCCAATGAGCGATCAGCTAGCTGCAAAATTACCGTGGTGGGTCTTGGACTACCCAAACCCAACTTCTTGAACACAGAGGTAGGCATCAAGTTAATGCTCGCTCCTAGATCACATAAACCACGAGCTCTAATGGACTTCCCAATAGTGATATGGATAGTAAAACTTCCCAGATCTTTGAGCTTTGTAGGCAATCTATTCTGTATCCGAGAGGTGCACTCCTCAGTAAGTGCAACTGTGGAATATTCCGTCAGTCTTCTCTTGTTTTCCACAATATCCTTTATGTACTTGGCATACTTAGGAATTCCCTGCAAAACATCTACTAAAGGAAGATTAATGTGTACCTGCTTCAATATTTCCATAAATTTCTTGAAGCATGCTTCTTCCTTGTGCTTCCTCACTCTTTGCGAGAATGGGGGTGGTGGTGGTGAATTCTCAGTTTATGTTGGCTTTCCACTCCCCACTTCCTTATCATTCTCTTCGACCTCCTCTGTTGTTTCATCTTGGTGTGTTGGCTTTTCGGGCACCAACTCCTTCAAATGTTTTCCACTCCTGGTGGTGACAGCATTTGCCTGCTTGGTGTCTGTATCACTTGACAACCCGCCCCTGGGTCTAGTATTTTGTGCTCCAGCTAACTATCCCAACTGAATCTCCAAAGCCTTTGTAGCTAACTGTTGATTTTTCATGTCCGCTTTCAATTTTACTTGGTCAGCAACCATCTGAGCTTGGTTGGATATAATGGTCTTCAACATGTCCTCAATGTTGCTGGACCGAGTAGGCGCGTTATTCCCTCTTAATTGAGGCTGAAAATTCTGATGTGCCCCTTGGTTTCTGTGCAGACCCTGATTTGAGCTTTGCCCTTGGTAACTATTACCGCCCCATGAAAAATTTGGATGGTTCCTCCCATTGGGGTTGTAATTGTTGCCATACTGCTGATTGTTGCCCCTTTGCACATTTCCCACAAAGTAAATTGAGTCTGGGTTAGCACCACATGTATTAGTTGAGTGCTCACTGCTACCACAAACTTCACACCACACTAGTTGGACTGCATTGACTAGAGCTTATGGCTGCCCCAAGCTCATGTTACTAAAATGAGTGTTAATCTGATTCTGTAGTGCAGCTATCTGTGCAGCAATAGCTATGAGTCCATCTACCTCCAAGACACCTATTGCTTTCTTCACCACACCTCGGGTGTGTCAGCATTCCATTATGGGTTGCCTTGCGAAATATGGTTCAATAGTGTATACAGCTCCTCATACGTCTTTTCCAAAGCTTTCCCACCAGCTGCAGAGTCTAACAAGATTTTGGTATGAGGTTCCAAGCCTTCTATAAAAGTATGCACCAACACATCATTTGACTGGTGGTAGTGAGGGAAATCTCTCAACATCAACTTGAACCTCTCCCATGCTTTGTGTAGGTTCTCACCATCTCTCTATTTGAAACTTAGAATCTTACTTCTAAGCCTTGCTGTCTTCCCCGAAGGAAAGAACCTGATTAAGAATTTCTTTGCCAGATCATCCCATGTGGTAATAGAGTTAGGTGGTTCAGCGTTTAGTCACCTCTTCGCTTCCCCCAGCAAGGAAAATGGGAACAATGTAAGCCTCACATAATCTGATGATACCTCTGTGGGTATATATGTGTCACTGATCTCTAGAAAACTTTGTAGGTGCTTCTGCGGTCTTCATAAGGGAGACCTATGAATTATCCGCTAGTATGCAAAAGCTGCACCATGTTTTGTTTCAGCTCAAATCTACCTCCTGGCTCCGACCTGCGGATGCTAAAGGTCACATTATTTGCGTGTGGGATTGCCACCTCGCGTACCGATCTTGCTGTCATCACTTCAGGCACTAATTCCATCTGCCCAACTGGTGGATGTTGTTGTTGTTCCAGAATTTCCCTCTGCAACAAATGTAACTTCCTTTCTAGAGCTTCTCTTCTTTGTAAATGAAACTGTCTTTCCGACTCCAAAAATGGATCCACCAATTCCTTATTCCTTGCCAGTGTTCAGAAATTGCTCTGTACCTGCAAGGGTAGTAGCTAAGATCAAGTTGTCAACACTTGCACAAAACTTGCAAAAACTAAAACTCAAAAATTTCACTAATTTCGCCAGTCCCTAACAACGGCGCCAAAAACTTATTGTCGCCCAAACGCACGCAAGTGCATGTGATCGTACAAGTAATATAGTAGCTCTTTTAAGAAAGATATCGAATCCACAGGGACTATAACATAGTGATTTTTCCTATTCACAATTACTCTATGCAAGTATGTAAATAACACAATGAATTAAGAGTTTGATAAAGAGTAACATATACAGTAATACTAAGTGAATCTAAGAATGTTGATTAAAACAGTAGCAAGAACAGTCTAAGGTTAAGGCATGAAATGCAATCGTGTATAACTAGTATTATTCTTCAGCTACCTTCTCTTTCAGGGTGATGGTTGGGAAAAATTAGAGTCTGACTATGGTCTCTCGAACCTCTAGCCAATTACCCAATTATGAACCCTGCAACTACACATATCTGTGATGCAATAACTCATCCTAGGTCTAGTCAAGATTTGGTCCATTTGTTAACCGAATATGGCGTTGCAAGTATATGTCTATCCTGCATGCGAATCTTACCTTTGATTTACAGCAAAGATAAGAACATATTCCCCTATTCCTAGTTCTACCCTAATAATTTTCCTTTCAGAGTCAAATTAGGATTATAAATTTATCTTAATGTTGGCCAAACATTAAAACAATGAAAATCAAGAATAGAAGAACATCCATTCATAAGAGAAGAAAATTCAGCTGAAAATAATATGAAATTATACAATCATGCAAATAACCTCAACCTCAGAATGAGGTAATTTAGCCACTCATTTGTTGATTAAACATCTCCAAACAAGTTTTTATCATGAGAACAATTGAAATTTAGAAGAAAAGAGAAGAGAAAGAACCCTAGAATTTTCTTGAGCTCAATTGTTGTTTCCCACGTTCTTGCCAAAATGTCAGATAATGCAAAATAAAAGTCTAAGTGTTCTATTTATACAGATGTAAAATTTCACAGTGATAAACTAGCTCCGTGGCATGGAGCTTATCGCGGTGAAATAGCTCCATGAAACGGAGCTATCGCGAAGGTGCACTGGAAATGGGACGAGGCTGGAAATCCTTACTCCGTGTCACGGAGCTAAACGTGTGGTATTTGGTCCGTGACACAGATCTGTCACAGACCTTCACTGGAACTTTGGCATATTTGGAAATCCAAGCCCCGTGTCATGGAGCTTAACGTGCCAAGTCTTCTCTGTGACACGGACTTGTTGTGTAGCCTCACTGTTTTGCGCCTTCCAAATTCCATAATTTTCTTCCTCAACCCATGCAAATGTTGTTCAACATGAAAAATCCTTAATGTGACACGGTGGTGAACTTTCAACTCAATGTTAACGCTCTCCAAACATTCCCATATTCCCACTCGGAGTTTTACTCGTTCTTCCTGCTAAAATTTTTGTTTTATCCACCTGCAAATAGTCACAACACAATTATTAGTCCGAAAAAGAAAAAAACATAATTAACTCAAAACATGCGTGAAGACATCAATATTTTCCTTAACTAGAATCCTGAAGGGTTGAAAATACGGAGTTTGGTCGTATAAATATGCTCAAGATCAACCTACATCTCCACCCCGAAACTGCCTCAAATGGAGCTATCTGAATGCTGGAGTGAAAACTGTTATTGTAGAAAAACTCAATGAGAGGAAAATGTTCATTTAAACTACCCTTAAAATGGATCACACAAGCTCTCAACATGTCCTCTAGAGTCTGAATGGTCCACTCAGCCTGATCCTTTGTTTGTGAGTGAAACTTTATGCTAAGCTTAACTTGAGTACCAAGGCCCTTTTGAAATGATCACTAAAAACTGTGAGGTGAACTGAGTACCCCTATAAGAATTATGGAAAAAAGGACTCCATGCAACCTGACTAACTCCCAAATGTAATGTCTAGCATAGTCCTCCGCCGAATCCGTAGTCTTAACTTGTAGGAAATATGATTACTTTGTCATCCGATCTACAATCACCTATTTGGAATCATGTTTGTCAATGTGTATGAGGTAAGACTGCAATGAAGTCCATGTTTATCTTTTCCCACTTTTAAGTAGGAAATTCTATATCCTGAGTCATACTTCTTGATCTCTGGTGCTCAACCTTAACGTGTTGTCATTCTAAACACTAACCTCAAATTCTGCAATATCCTTCTTCATGTCTTCCGCCAATATACTTCCTGTAGATGATGGTACATTTTGGTGGCATCTGGGTGGATAAAATATCTAGAGCTGTGAGCCTCTCTCAACATATGCTCTCTCAATTCATCCACATCAGGAACACACAATCGTAGACAACCAACTCATCCAAAGGATAACATCAAAAACCACCATATCTCGGATCACCAAATCTACCCGGGTCTCATACCAAATGAATCTTACCAAATAGGAATGATAGACTCTATCAACAACCACATAATTCTTAATGGGATTAAAGACATGAATCAAAGTATTAAGCACATCACAAACAAGGTGTAGACCCACAACAAAATAAGTAGAGACATATGATGAGGTAGAACCAGGATCAAATAAAGTAGTAACCATGAAATCATATACAAGATTAGTGTCTTTGATAACTGCATCTGAATCCTCTGCCTCAGGTCTGCTTAAAAATGTATAGAAATAAGCTTGGTCAACTTTCTATAACCTGCCCCGGCGGGGCTGTGCATCACTTCTACCAATCTAAATTCCACCTCTACCAGTTTGGACACCCCCTCTATAACCATCCCTCATTGAGTGGCCACCCTAACCAAGCTGAGGGTGATCCTTACTAAAAGCATTCACTCCCCTACCTGCTGTAGCCGGAGTTCGAGAAGTTTGATGTGGTACAATATACCCACCCAATCCGAACTTGGGACACCACCTCCATATGTGACCATACTCGTCTCACTCATGACAGACCTTATCTACCACAGGCCTTTCAGCTGTGACTGAAGAGATAGGATGCGCCCTAAACTCTAAACGCGCCTCCTATGTACCTCTTGCAATAACCGAAGTGCACTAATTGGCCCCTGGCAGACCATCAGCTGACACCTGCATAGTTGACTGAATGGGGCTTCCAGAGTACCCCTAAGGAACTGGGGCCCTTGAGAAAGAGACACTAAACGTGCCCCCATTCTGACCTTTATTTGTAGGATTCTTCGCATATCCATCCTATTTAACCCCCTCCATATTCTTAACATGCTTAACCACCTTATGAAAAGTCTTACCTGAAGAAACCATCTGCAAGGCTGACAGTTGGAGTCCCACATTTAAACCCTTCACAATCCATCTAATTCTCTCCTCCTCTGTGGGTAGTAACAGTAAAGTGTACCTAGACAAGGAGTGGAAATGGGCCTCATAGGCTGCAACTAAGGAGGTCCCCTACCCAATTCTTGTGAACTCATCCTGCCTACGATCTCCCAAAGTGCAAGGGACATACTTCTCCCAGAAAGTGGAGCAGAACTGAGTCCATGTCAATTTCAGTGATTCTTTTGGTCTACACTCCACAAATTCCCTCCACCAGAGCTTAACATCTCCCATAAGCTGAAATATAATGAACTCCACCCCATATTTCTCCATAACCCCTATTTTATAGAGCCATTGATGGCAATCGGTGATGCATTCATAAGCATCCTCAGTCTTAGCTCCATAGAATACAAGAAGCTTCATCTTGGTGAACCTCCAAAACAAATCGTGCTCCTCTCCAGTTATCACTAGCCCAGGCACCGATCTCGCGAACATTTTTGTGTAATTCAGGGAGCTACAAGCGGCAGCATTGTGTACCCCCAAGTGTTGTTGTAACACCCCAAGAATCCCTAAGACTAGACTCTAGACCTAAAGAAGAAACCAGCATGAAAGCTAACCTTTTCATCACAGAACAAGAGACTTGATGACTCGTTAGGAGAGGGCACGACTCATCAATTGACTCATAATGGGCATTAGAGTTTTCAAAACTCTCAATTCCAATGAATCAGGTAACGATTCATTCTGTCTAGGTGACATGAAGTGATCGGAATGTGATCAAACTGCTCTAGTTGTGATGGATGGAACCATGATTTATCAAGTTACCCAATGAGTTATGTAGTGACTCATTGTCAATTGGGGGGGGGGGTAATTTTACAAATGGGATTCTAGGGTTAGTTTAGTAACTTTTCATATTTTTATCACCTAAACAAAAATATTTTTGGATTCCTTAGGGGAATATTTAAGGGTTTTATTAGCCTAAACTCTCATTCCTCCCTATTACAACATATGTTAAAGAATCAAAATGTCTCAAGTTCTCAAGAAAGCTAGGGATTCATCACCGTCTACCTAGGGTTTCTTCAAGCTTGAGTCAAGGGTTCATATCTCCAGGTATGTAAGGCTAACCTAAGTGAGGAATTCTACTCCATGCCCTACATCTAGTACAGAGTTCATACCAGTAAATCTAGGGTTTTTGATAAATTTCTAAGTCTTCTTCTCTATGTTGAATTTCCTTATTCTATTTTGATATATCTATGGTATCCCTTGATTGTTGATCGTAAGTCTAATCTATTGATTATTGATGATATCTATTGACTCTTGATTGGTTGATCCCATAAATCCTCTTATCCCATAAATCCAATTGCATGAAAGTCATTATTTTAAAAGTATTGTAATTTGAGATAAATGCATTGTTTTCATAAAGTGAGCAAATTTTTAAGAGGGTTTCCATATAGAGATTTTCAGATAAAGTAGTTACTAGCATTTTTAAAAGCTAAAGTATCATTTTGAAACTCAAGAGTTTGAGCAGAGAAGCTCACAAGTTTAAGCCAAAGCTCAACAGAGATTTTAAAACATCTATTATAGATATAGTTAAAGAGCTTTATAAAAGATGTTTTCATCTTCCTCCGATAGGAATATTTATATGAGCATAGTTTTTGAGAGGATTATTTAGCACCGTTATGGGTGAAGGGTTCAAATAACCTATAAGTCCTAGAACTATGTAGCCAATGTAAGTTAGAATTGTGCGGTTGATTTAGGAGACTCCTTAGATAGCCCTTGGTAAGGGCTTAATATGGATCCATATTTTAGTTTTGTCCTCTACCCTGGCAAGGCTTTGGATGGCTTTCCCAACTTGGGTAAGAAGTTGGAAATCATGCGCTCATTCATAATGTTGTCGTTTATAAGAAACTCCCAATTAAAGATATACATATATATACATGTACAGATATTATTTTGATGCACAGTTTTATTACATGTACAAAGATTATTCAGATTCAGTCAATTTATTCTTCTAGTTCAGATATTCTTTCTTAATTGTTGTTTCATTCACCCCATTTTACATGATGTACATTCAAACATACTGATACCACTTGGCACTGCATCTTATTATGATGCAGACTCGGATAGACAGGATCAGTAGTGGATTCTTCACTAGGATCTCACTTTATTCAATTTTTGGTGAGGCCTCCTACTTACAAAGAGTCCTAGTCATGTTTACTTTATTTATTTAGCAAAGCTTAAGGTAGCCATAGGAGCTTTGTCCCGGCACCTATATTCAGACATTAGTGGCTTCATAGATTAGTTAGAATTGAGTCATAAATGTTACCTTTTAACATTGTTTTTAGTTTCAATTAATAAATCTTATTTTATTATATTGAGCTCACACAGTTTTAGCTTCTGCATTACTTTATTGTACTCTCAACTAGTAGTAATCCAGACCAAAGGTTCGCTTGGATCACTAGGTTTTATGAGTGTCGGCCATGGCTAAGGGGTATGCTCGGGGCATGATAGTTGTCCTATCGGAGCTACTGGTCTTACTTTATCACTCACTAATCTGCTTAGTAAGTTGAAGATTGAGCCAACACCTCTGAGGAAGCTAGAGTGGCTGCGACACCTTCCCAAACCGAGACCTCTTCCTCCTATACTATCCTATCCGGGCCCTCTAGAAGTATGGAGGAATCGGAACTTACCCTGGTCGGGACAGTAGTTGGAATCCTGCCTCTAACTAGAGCTGCTCTCTATTCGCAACCTCGTCCTTTCCCTCTGGTCCATCCCCTACCATGAGCCACTACTACTCACCTGGCTCAGGTACTTCTTGTCGAACTCCTCCTGAGCGTTTCCTTACCATCTGTGAGAGAAGAAAGAAATTTGTTAGATATCAATTTGGATCACCAGATAACAATTGAAATCAAGTAATAGCATGAAGGGAAGAAAGAATGGAATTATTCCTAAAGTCACTTAGCCTCTCGAAGAGCAGTACAGATGTCTCCATACTGTCCATAAGACTCTAATAGAAATGTCCTTGTACAATGAGATCAACGAACCTAGGGCTCCGATTTAAACTTTGTCATGACCTAAATGATCGTAATTGGCATCTACACTAACCCCTTGGTGGGTGAACCATCATTTCTCCGTTGCCCATTCATTTTCTTTTCACACAATTCAATCAGAAAACATAATTACAAAAGAATTAGCAAATGTCTTAAATAATCAATGTAAAACCAATTCATGCGATAATTAATTATTGCACTCCCCAAGAACTGAAAACTATTATATATAGGATTCTAACTTGAACAATATCTAAGAATAGTGAAAAGAAATAAAACAAAACAATATACAATGTCTAAAATAAAAGACATCTGCAAGGGAAGGTTTGGACAGCTTGGATAAAAGTCATCTCACCCTCAGATCAGATATCAACATCAAATGAGAAATACATTCGGGTTGAACTTCTTGGATCGTAGGATGCACTCAATATAAATAAGTGCAGGAGTAGCATCAGTACAAAAACTATGCACTGTTAGGCATCATAGGGAGACCTTAAATAATAACAAATATACACATCATAATTTAATAAACACCCAGCATTAGAGACAGACAATGCACATGACATTTATAATTTAATGTAACTAGTTCTTGAACATAGAGTCTAACATCCTAGAAGTCCTTAAGATTAGACCCGAGGGTTGAAATATAGAAAATAGAAAAATCTATACCGGGTCACAAAATAAGTTGTTCATTGACTCATCAAGTAACCTGATGGGTCGTTAAGTGACCCGCTAGGTGTGCAAGAATGGGAAACAATATTGGCTCCAGGAGTCTTGACGGATCGGACGACGAGTCATCAAGTCACCCCATGATTCATTAGGGCATCCATTGGATGTGCGAAGTTGGATAAAGATAAAAACTCAGAATTCAAGATGAATTGTCACAACTAGTCATTGAGTCACTTGACGGTTTGTTAGGTGGCCCATTAAGGGTGAAGCTTGGTTGGAAACTCGTGATTTAGAGGTTCATGATGAGTGGTAAAGTGATCCATTAAGTGGAGGCGTCAAATCAAGATTAGAAAGTTGGAATTCTGGCCAGTGGCAATGAGAAGACTTGTCGAGCTATTATGTGTCCTAACGAGTCGTTAGGTCACTCATTGGGATTGGCAGTGGCCTTTTTGCAGTCGGATCATTAAGTGTTTTTTTATAATTTCTAAGTTACTAACTCCTAAACTACGTCATTTTAAGCTACCTAAGGAGTGGTTTAAGAGGGTTTAACCTATCCTAAGTCATTATGCTCTCATTCATGCTTTGAATTGAAATTCTCTTCCAAGATCAAGCTAGGATTTCTCATCAATTTCACATTCAATTCTCTTGGACTTTCAAGACCAGCTTAGGAATCAAGTTACCCAGGTATGTAGGGACATGAATGGGGGATTTCTTCCACCCTCATACCTAATTTCTCCTTTAATTCATGAATTCAAGTTTTCAATCAAGTCTATTAAAATTCTAGGGTTTTAACCCAATTCTATGTAAATATCTATGTTGTGTTTATGGGTCCAATTCCCTCATGTATCAATTAATTTTTTAAGATTAATTGGCAGATTTTACACTCAATTTGATTATCAAATTCATTTTTTAAGTTACTAAAAATTATTCCCTATTATGCATGTTTTATGAAATTCAAGTTTATAATCACATGATTCAAGCATGATGACTTATCTAGTGTACATGAATGTCTATGAACTCTCAACTTGTGATTCCATAATTTCAAGTAAGCATGATTTCATGACTTGGGCAAGCCCATGTAAAGTTAGGTATGCTTATTATGATTTTAGCCAAGGCTCACAAGATCAGATATGAAATGTTTTGGAGTCAAAACCCACAATACTCAGATTTAAGCTATGTATTGAGAATATGACTATATGAGCAATATGTATATTTTGGAGTCGTGTCTAGCACCGAGTAGGCTAGGGATTTCGAGGATCCCGGTCTTTGAAGTACACTAAAGCACACAGGTAAATAATCCTATCTAATAAATTACTCATCTCTGAACCAACCTCGTCTCACATGGACCACTCATCAATCTCATATAATTTGATGTTTGTACACACAAATTTTTTACACACTGTACACATATGCCAAAGGTTCTTATGCATGCCCTTCCAGTCATGACCTGTAGGGAACCCTAAAAATTCATGTACTTTACCGACGTGGTACCCACTCGCACTTATCTGCTCGTTCAAATGCTCCCCTCGGACACGATTCACTCATCTCCAAGTATTTATCTGTACTCAATCAATCACCCTCTCGCTCGTGTAGATGCTCACATTGGACATGAGCCACTCATTTTAGGATAAGAATATATTATCCATTTTAACTAACATTCATCAACGCAATTCAATCATGTTATCAATTTAGTCAGCACATACGACAATTCAAAAGGTACTCATCAATGATCACAATGGCCATCAAATGAAAACATCAGTTCCAACTACGCATTTTAGAGTTCAGTTGCAAGTATACCTACATTCGCCATAAATTCTAGCACACATAATGTTCGAAGACCAATTAATCATTTTCTTCAAATCATAAAATATATCAATCATTAAATAAAGTGCAACTCCTTGTAAACCATAACCGACCTCGACTGGAGGACTCGAATGTCAAGTTACTCTATTGGAGCCTTGCCTTTTCTCAAAGTCTCGGAATGCTTGAAATCTATGAACAACTATCACGATGGTACTTCATTATCTACTCTTCAAATAAGTGTCTTGGAAAATTCAAACCCACCCTATTCTACCTGGTATTTACAGTCTAACTCCATGTTCAAAGATTAAATTATCCAAACCCAGTCCTTTAATGGCCATTCCAGCCTAGTTTATGGAGCTTTCTACTCCTCCAAATCCCTTAAAGTGGCTTTTAAGGTTAAAGGTTCCAACTTCATTGAGTTTTAGGTCTCGGATTATCTCATAAATGAAGTTCTACAATCATATTAACTCTAGGTAGCATTCATTACACACTCTTAAGTCTAGAAATCAACACCCAGCCATTGTCATTCATTTAGCCCTAGTTTTCACAAACCTAGGGTTCATAACTTAGAATTCCACCATTAGAGTTCTCCCTAGATTCTATGGTGTTAGAGAATCAAAATACAAAATGAACAATCAATAAACCTTATCTTGGAAAGAAAATGCCTTGGAGAAATCGCCCTTCAGCTTCTATAAGTTCGCGCCTAAGAATAATGGACGTAAAAACCATGAAATTTCAACTTAATTAGGCATTTTGGCTCCCATTGTTCGCTGCAACGATCACTTTCCCCGCTGCAGCAGACCTGCTATAGTGACCAGTTCCCTACTATGGCGACCCTAACTAGAAATCACTCTGACTACTGCTACGGGAATTCCACAGCTGCAATGATCCACTGCTTAAGCAGTAGCTCGAAATTCTGTACAGTTTTCCCATCCCAAAAACTAAGTCTTTCATCTAGATTTCCCAATCGATAGTGCACCTAGCCGTAAAATTAATGCTATGAATTACTTGTAGTCTCAAAATTTCCTACGGAATTCTAATTCACTAGATTACCCCCTAACAGAAACACAACACAACAATTGCCACTCAAAATCATACTTACTCAGTTTTACAAGGTGCTAAGCCCATAATTATCCTATAATGATTGTAGGGGTCGTTACGCTCTTCCAAATTTTTATGCTTACAGCATGGAGACTATGAATATTTCAAGTATACATGTAAATCTAGAGTCAAGTTAATTCAAAGAAACAAGATAGTATGGACATATAAAGGAAAAAAAATTGGTTTATCACTAAAGAGAGGACATCAGTCAGGACAATCTGGAAGATATTTTTTTTCTCTAATAAAGAGATCCAAGATGGTTTAGGTTTCTAAGTCTTGTTATCACCCCATTTTAACTTGGGTCAAGGGGAAGTACAACATATTGGTGATTCCTAAATTAATCAACTTAAGGAGTCGCCACTTAATTATTTATGGTGAAGTAGGACACCTAATTATTAACTAAGTAATGCTAAACTAAAATTCCAAATTATGATCTGCTTTGCTTATATGATTCTAAGTAAAGGTTCTAATTATCCTACAAGGAAGGGGTTAAACAGCTTTTAAGATCCATTAAAACGGTTAATCACCCAAATTTAGGTTTACTAAATAAAGATATTAAAATATATTGATAAATGATTATAAAATATTGTATATTACAACTGGGTGGGAATTTGGCTTTTTAGAATGTTAAGAACAACATATTTGTGAAAAATGGTAGATTTGGATCCAAGGATTCCTAGAAAACCTTTTTGGTCAGTGATATTGTAGATGAAAGGTTTTCAAAAATCTGTCTAATTACATTCTAGTTTAGCCAGTAGGTAATAATGTTTTTTTTAAAAAAATTTGGCAGTGGTGTCCAATTAAGGTGAAATTGTTACAGTGGGGATTTAGAGTTGGGATTTCCTGTAATACCCCAAAAGTTCCTAAGATCATATCGGAGGGTTTAAGCAGAGAAAGCAGGAAAATTTCACACTAGGTCACAAGACGACCTATTAAGTGACTCGTGAAGTGACTTAACGAGTTGTGTCGTGGCTCATGAAGGCAGAGGGAAAATTGGAGAATGAAAGCTATTTCAGGACTTGGCCATAGATGGGACGACAATTCGCCCAATGGGTAATGACTCATCCAGTTGCTCACCCCAAGAGCCGTGGTGAGGGGTTCTTCACGGATAGTTCCACGAGTCATAGTGTCACTTCACAACTTGTCTAGTGGGTTGTGGTCAAGATGACCAGGTTGGAGGTTGAGTTTCCAGTGAAGGTAACAAGAGAGAATAATGAGTCATTCTTTAGAGTAACGACTTGTGATGTCCCTCATTGGGATTGGCAGAGTTATTTTTTCTGCGGAATTAGTAAGGGTTTTTTCATAATTTCTAAGCTCCTAAGCCCTAAACCACGTCGTTTTAAGTGTATTAGGAAGTTTTTAAGAGGGTTTAGCCTATTCTAACCCATTCCTTTCCCATGCATGCAACTTAGAAGGTTCCTTTGAAGATCAAGCTTAGAAATTCTTTAAGTTCCTCCCCAAATCTCTTGGGCTTTCAAGGAAGGGTGTAGATTCAGCTTATCTAGGTTTTTAGGGCCATGAATGATAGTTTCCTTTCACTCCATACCCAAATTTCCCTTCAAGTTCATAAATTCAAGTGTTTGATCATATGGGGTTTTAACCCAAACTTATGAGATTCTCAATGACTTATCTATGGGTCAATTTCCTTCATGTTTCAAATGATGTTCTAAGATTCATGGGAAGATTTTATGTACAAATTAATTATAAACTCATGATTTCAAGTTTTAGAAAAATTATGTCCAATTATGCAAGTTTCATGAAAAGTTAAGTTTGTGGTCCATGATTTTAAGTATGATGAGATATCTAGCATGATTAAATATTTAGAAATTACCCATGTATGTATTTATGATTTTACTTATGATGTCTATTTCATGCAAGCATGATATTAAGATTTGGGCTAGTCCACTCAAGTTAAGCACGATTTCATGATTTAGCCAAGGCTAATAAGTTCAGTTATCTCAAGTTTTGGAGTCAAGACTCCCCATATGTAAAGATTTAAATTATTTTTTGATATATGATTATATGAGCATTATATATGTTTTGGAAATAGTGTCTAGCACTGAGTAGGCTAGGGGTTCCAAGGTTCCCCAGACTCACAAACTACGCACCAATGTAGGTATACTTTTGGACCTCTCAAGAGAGCGTTTCCCGGCTCAAGGGAACACCATGATATCACACCTTACTTAATCCTTCGCCTTAGAAAGGCTTAGGATGGCCCTCCTCCACGTGGGCAAGACGTGGGATCATCATGCGCTCATACATGGTGGTTGTCAGTTAAGATGAGTCTCCCATTATTCCTCATAATTTCAGTAATGCATATACTATAAGATATTATATCATGTTTTCATCAGGTTTGATCCTAGGATCAGTTCACGATCTTTTACCTATGATTTCGGATATGGCAAGCAATATGCACTTATTTCAGTTTATGTCTATTCATGTTTTTAGATGTCAGCATGCAACCTTTACTCTTAGAATCTTATGATGTTATGATTTAGGATATGCATGATTTTAGTTTTACTTACTCAGCCTATTTTACTTACCTTGCATACTCAGTACATTTCAAGTACTGACTGCTTACTCTATGTTGTATCATTTTATGATACAGATTCAGACGTTCAGACTCAGTCCCACCGCTAGTCAATCTCCCGAGCATGAGTTCAGTTCTCCAGTTGGTGAGTCCTCATCTTTTGAGGACCTTCAGTTAGTGGGGCTATGTTATTTTCAGTTTCAGATTTCTAGTGAGCTAGTTGGGGTGTTGTTCCATCAGCTCATTAGTATGTTAGAGGCTTTTTAGATATGGACTTATATTTTCAGCTTCGGATTTGTTATCAGCTCTATTATGATGATCTTTAGTTATCATATTCATGCCATGGGTCGACTTGGAGCCATTTATTGTTCTAGGTTTTGTGTCCGATCTGGGCCTATGTTTGGGTCGTGACAAACTTGATATTAGAGCATTAGGTTTTGAAGTGTCCTAAGATATTTGAAAGCCGCGTTAAGTAGAGTCTTTTTTATGGATATGAAGCGCTCCACACTTATGAAGAAGAGGCTATGAAATGTTTTAGAAAACTTTCCTTCTTTCATGTTTTTATCTCGTGCTATGAGTTCAACTCTCTTGATTTCCTCTAACTCAAGCTTTACATGTTTGCAGAATCATGCCTCCACACCGAGTTAACGAAAGAAGGAATGGCAATGGAAAATGGGAATGACCATGAGGATGGTAATGGAGATGGGCATCAGCAAGCCCCAGCGGATCCCATGCCCCGAGTAGGTGGCCCATGATGAGTTTAGGGCAGCCATTCAGATGTTGGCATAGGCATTGATCACTCGGGTCAATCAGCAGGCAGTGGCTCATATTCCCCAAAATGGGAATGCAGCGACGGCTAGAGTTCTGGATTTCCTCAAGATGAATCCCCCTGAGTTCCTTGGGTCTAGAGTGGATGTGGACCCACATGAGTTCATAGAAGAGGTCTAGAAGATCACCATATTATGGGGGTGATGGGGGAGGAGTGTGAAAACTTATCCTCCTATAAGTTGAAAGGAGTCGCCCATATATAGTACAAGCAGTGAAAGGATAGTCGGGGAGTCGGAGTGGGCCCCATTGATTGGGATAAATTTCTCACCGCATTCATAGACCAATTCTTTCCTTGGGAGATTAGGAAAATCAAGGCAGTTGAGTTTGTGAATTTGAGATAGAACAACATGACCATTTAGGAGTATTCTCTTGAGTTCACCCAGTTTCCCAAATATGTGCCGGAGATAGTGGCCGATCAGAGGGCTCGGGTAAGTAGATTCGTGAATGGAGTAAGGGATTATTTGGTCAAGGACTACAGAACTGCTATGCTTTATCAGGACATTGACTTCTCCCGATTGCTCTTGTATGCCCAGAAAATGGAGGAGGAGCATATGAGGGAGAGGGAGGGAGAGGTCAAGAGGGCCAGGACAGACATTTTTGGGTATTCCCAATAGAGTTCTAGTGGCGGACATCATCAACAGTCCCACCATCGATTGTCAGCCCCAACACCGTCATCAGCCAATATGCCATCCAGGTCTAGGAACGATCAGAGGGGGAGGACATCAGGCTCTCGAGGCATGGTAGCAGGTTAGTATAGCCCAGCATCCCAGTTTGCAGCAAGTATGGCAAGAAGAACCCCAGAGAGTGCTTAGCGGGTTTAGGTGTGTGTTACAAGTGTGGGGAGCCTGGAAATTTTCTCAGAGATTGTCCAGCAGTCAGACGGGGCCATGGTAGAGATCGTGACCCAGCTTCCAACTCCATAGCTCCACCAGCACGCTCAGCTCAACAGGGTGCATCCATCAGTATAGATGGTGGTCAGCATCAAAACAGGTTTTATGCCCTATCATCACGTCAGGAGCGGGAGGTCTCCCTAGATGTGGTCACTGGTATGTTACAAGTATTCCATCTTGATGTTTATGTATTGTTAGATCCAAGGGTTACCTTATCTTTTGTGACTCTTTATGTTGCTATTAGGTTTGGAGTTAGTCACGAAGTCCTATCAGAACCTTCTCAGTCTCTACTCCAATCGGTGACTCAATTATAGCTCGATGGGTATATAGAAATTGCCCTGTCATAGTCCTTCAGAAAGCCACCTTAGCCGATCTAGTAGAGTTGGACATGACTGATTTTGATGTTATCTTTGGTATGGATTGGTTGCATGCATGTTATGCTTCAGTGAATTGTAGAACTCGTATGGTAGAGTTTCGATTTTCGGGTGAGTCAGTCCTAGAATGGAAGGGTAGTTCAGTTGTGCCTGTAGGTCGCTTTGTTTCCTACCTTAAGGCCAGAAAGATGATTTTCAAGGGTTGTGTTTACCATCTAATTCGAGTTAAGGATACTACATCCGTGACCCAGACTCTCTAGTAAATCCCCATAGTGTGTAAGTATCCAGAGGTTTTCCCAAATGATCTACCAAGAGTCCCTCCCGAGCGGGATATTGACTTTGGTATTGACTTTCTTCCCGATACACAACCTATATCTATTCCTCCGTATAGAATGGCTCCAGCTGAGCTAAAAGAGTTGAAAGAGCAATTTAAGGATCTCTTAGATAAGGGCTTCATCAGACCTAGAAAGCCCCTATGGGATGCAACAGTTCTCTTTGTTCCAAAGAAGGATGGATCTCTTCGTATGTGCATTGGCTACCGACAGTTGAACAAGGTTATAGTTAAGAACAGCTATCCCCTCCCCAGAATTAATGACTTGTTTGACTAACTTTAGGGTGCTAAGTTCTTCTCAAAGATAGACCTCAGATCCGGATATCATCAGCTCAGAGTTAGAGAGAGTGACATCCTGAAGACAGCCTTCAAGACTCGGTATGGTAACTATGAGTTTGTAGTTATGTCTTTTGGACTAAGGAATGCTCCTGCAGCTTTTATGGATTTGATAAACAGGGTGTTCAAACCATACTTGGACATGTTTGTGATCGTTTTCATTGATGACATTCTCATATACTCTCAGAGCGAGGAGGAGAATGCTGCTCATTTGAGGATTATGCTACAGATTCTCAAGGATCGCCAGCTGTTTGCTAAATTTAGCAAGTGTGAGTTTTGGTTGGACTGAGTAGCATTTTTGGGCCACGTGGTGTCAGTGAGGGTATGCAGGTGGACTCCCAAAAGATAGAAGCTATAAAGAATTGTCCTAGACTAGTTCATCCATTGAATAGCATGAGTTTCTTGGGTTTAGCTGGCTATTATAGGAGGTTTGTTGAAGGGTTTTAATCCATTGTCATACCGTTGACTAAGTTGACCCAAAAGAAAGTCAAATTTCAATTGTCAAATGCCTGTGAGAAGAGTTTTCCAAAGTTAAAGACCCGACTCGCTTCAGCCCCAGTGTTGACCCTACCTGAGAGTACAGATGGATTCGTTGTGTATTGTGATGCCTCTAAAGTTGGTCTTGGGTATGTGCTGATGCATCATGATAAGGTCATTGCGTATGCCTCTAGATAGCTTAAGACTCATGAGAGGAATTACCCGATGCATGATCTGGAATTGGAAGTGGTGGTGTTTGTATTGAAGATTTGGAGGCACTACTTGTATGGGGTGCATGTGGATGTGTTTATGGACCAAGAGCCTATAGTATGAGTTCACCCAGAAGGATTTGAATTTGCGACAAAGGAGATGGTTAGAGATGCTCAAGGACTATGGCATGGGTGTCCTTTACAATCTGATAAAGGCCAATGTAATAGCGGATACTCTTAGCAGGTTATCCCTGGACAGTGTTTCTCATGTGGAAGATAGAAGGAAAGAATTTGTGAAGGATGTGCATTGGCTTTCACGATTAGGGGTTTGCCTTGTTGATTTGGCGGATAGTGGTGTCATTGTTCAGAATGGTTCATAATCCTCTTTGGTGACTGAGGTCAAGTCTAGAAAAGATGAGGATCCTCTTTTGGTAAAGTTGAAGGAAGCGATTCAGAATCAGAAGGTAGAGATCTTCTCCCAAGGGGGAAATGGAGTACTTCGATATTAGGATTGTTTGTGCGTTTCGGATGTTGATGATTTGAGAGAATGGATGTTGTATGAGGCCCATGGTTCCCGATATTCTATACATCCAGGTGCCACCAAGATGTGTTGAGATCTACGGGAAGTCTATTGGTGGAATGGCATGAAAAAAGACATAACAGAGTTTGTGGCTAGGTGTCCGAACTATCAACAAGTGAAAGTTGAGCATTAGAGACCTGGAGGTGTGCTACAAGATATCAATATTCCCACTTGGAAGTGGGAAGAGATCAATACGGATTTCATCACAAGGTTACCTCGCACACGTCGACAGTATGATTGTATTTGGGTGGTCGTAGACAGATTAACAAAATCAGCTCATTTTCTACCAGTCAAAACCACCGATTCAGCTGAGGACTATGCTAAAATGTACATTCCGGAGTTAGTTCGGTTGCATGGAGTTCAATTTTCCATCATATCAGATAGAGTTACTCAGTTCACTTCATAATTTTGGAAGTCGTTTTAGAAGGGACTTGGTACTCAGGTCAAGCTTAGCACAGCTTTTCACCGCAGATGGATGGTCAGGCCGAGCGGACCATTCAGACTCTTGAGTATATGCTAAGAGCATGTGTGATTGATCTTATCGAGTTTGCTTACAACAATAGTTACCACTCCATTATTCAAATAACTCTATTTGAGGCTCTTTATGGGCGGAGATGTAGATCGCCTATTGGTTGGTTTAAGATAGGTGAAGCTACGTTGATAGGGCCAGATTCGATTCATGAGGCTTGGAGAAAGTTTTTGCTTATTAGAGAAAGGCTGAAGACAACTCAGAGTCATCAAAACTCATATGCCGATGTTAGGTGGAGAGGGCTTGAGTTTGAAGTTGATGATACAGTGTTCTTGAAGGTACCTCCAATGAAGGGTGTGATGCGGTTCGGAAAGAAACGGAAGCTTAGTCCCCAATATGTTGGTCCCTATAGGATTCTGAGACGTGTTGGCAAAGTGGCCTATGAGTTAGATCTACCAGCAGAGTTGGCTTTGGTATATCCAGTCTTCCATGTATCGTTGTTAAAGAAGTGTATTGGTGATCCAACTTTGGTTGTTCCGATGGAGAGCGTAGGTGTGAAGGATAATCTTAGCTATGAAGAGGTGTCAGTTGAGATCTATGATCATCAGGTTTAGAAGTTGAGAAACAAAGAAGTAGCTTCAGTAAAGGTTCTGTGGAGGAATCAGCTTGTTGAGGGAGCTACGCGGGAAGCTGAAGCAGATATGATGGCTAAATACCTGAATCTTTTCCCTTCCGACTTAGTTCCAGCTTGAGGTATCAATTTCCTCCTTAATACTCAATTTTAGCTTCATGTTTAGTTCATGTCTCCCAGTTCCTTTCATGTCAATGCATGTATGTGCGAATCATGAAGTCAATTCAGTCATGTATATCAGTCTGCAGTCAGTCACTCTGTCAGTTTTCAGCTTCAGACATTCAGTATTTGGGATTACAGTTCCTTTTCCCAGCTTTTGAGTGTGTTTACCCATATTCGAGGATGAAGTTTCCCAAGGAGGAGATATTATAATACGCCAAAAGTCCGTAAGATCAAACCTAAGGGTCTAAGTAGAGAAAACGGGAAAATTTCCCACCAGGTCATAGGACGACCCATAAAATGACCCGTGAGGTGACGTATTGAGTCATGACGTGGCTCGTGAAGGTAGAGGGAAGATTGGAGAATGAAAGTTATTCTGGGACTTGGCGACGGATGGGAAGACGAGTCGTCCAGTAGGTAACGACTCATCCAGTGGCTCACCCCAAGAGTCATGGTCAGGGGGTCTTCATGGATGGTTCCACGAGTCATAATGTCACTTCATGACTCATCCAGTGGGTCGTGGTTAAGATGGCCAGATTGAAGGTTGAGTTTCCAGTGAAGGTAACAAGAGAGGACAACGAGACATCCTATGGAGTAACGACTTGTGATGTCCCTTGTTAGGACTGGCAGAGTTATTTTTCCTGTGAAATTAGTAAGGGTTTTTTCATAATTCCGAAGCTTATAAGCCCTAAACTATGTCATTTTGAGCTCTTTTAAGAAGGTTTTAAGAGGGTTTAGCCTATTCTAACCCATTCCCTTCCCATGCATGCAAGTTAGAAGGTTCCTTTGAAGATCAAGCTTAGAAATTCTTCATGTTCTTCCCTAAATCTCTTGGGCTTTCAAGGAAGGGTGTAGATTTAGCTTATCTGGGTATGTAGGACCATGAATGATAGTTTCCTTTCACTCCCATAACCAAATTTCCCTTCAAGTTCATGAATTCAAGTGTTTGATAATATAGGGTTTTAACCCAAACATATGAAATTCTCTATAATTTATCTATGGGTCAATTCCCTTCATGTTTCAAATGATGTTCTAAGATTCATGGGTAGATTTTATGTACAAATTAATTATAAACTCATGACTTCAAGTTTTAGAAAAATTATGCCCAATTCGCAAGTTTCAGAAAAGTCAAATTTGTGATCGTTGATTTCAAGTACCATGAGATATCTAGCATGATTAAATATTTACAAATTACCCATGTATGTGTTTATGATTTTACTTATGATGTCTATTTCATGCAAGCATGATGTTAAGATTTGGGCAAGACCACTCAAGTTAAGTATGATTTCATGATTTAACCAAGGCTAATAAGTTCAGTTATCTCAAATTTTGAAGTCAAGACTCCCCACATGTAAAGATTTAAGTTATGTTTTGATATATGATTATATGAGAATTATATATGTTTTGGGAGTAGTGTCTAGCACCGAGTAAGCTAGGGGTTCCAAGGTTCCCCAGTCTCATAAACTACACGTCAACTTAGGTATTCTTTGGGACCTCTCAAGAGAGCATTTCCCCGGCCCAAGGGCACACCATGATATCACACCTTACTTAATCTTTTGCCCTAGCAAGGCTTAGGATGGCCCTCCTCCACGTAGGCAAGACGTGGGATCATCATGCGCTCATACATGGTGGTTGTCAGTTCAGATGAGTCTCCCATTATTCCGCATAATTTCAGTAATGCATATACTATAAGATATTATATCATGTTTTCATCAGGTTTGATCCAAGGATCAGTTCATGAGCTTTTACCTATGATTTTGGATATGGCAAGCCATATACACTTATTTCAGTTTATGTCTACTCATGTTTTCAGATATTAGCATGCAGCCTTTACTCTTAGAATCTTATGATGTTATGATTTAGGATATGCATGATTTCAGTTTTACTTACTCAGCCTATTTTACTTACCTTGCATACTCAGTACATTTCAAGTATTGACTGCATACTCTATGCCGTATCATTTTATGATATAGGTTTAGACGTTCGGACTCAGTTCCGGCGCTAGTCAGTCTTCCAAGCTTGAGTACAGTTCTCCAGTTGGTGAGTCCTCATCTTTCGAGGACCTTCAGTTAATGGAGCTATGTTATTTTCAGTTTCAGATTTTTTGTGAGCTAGTTGGGATATTTTCCCATCAGCTCGTCAGTATGTTAGAGGGTTTCCAGACATAGACTTGTATTTTCAGCTTCAGATTCTGTGTTGTGATGTTTTCGTTGGATAAATGTTTATTATTCAGATTTTTCGCTATTTCAGAATTTTATTATCAACTCTGTTATGATGATCTTTAGTTATCATGTTCATGTCATGGGTCGCCTTGGAGCCATTTATGATTCTAATTTCCGTTTCTCGATCTGGGCCTATGTTCAGGTCGTGACATTTCCAGGTTGTTTCTCTGACACCTCAAGCAGTTAGACATCCTCTTTGGGGCTAGGTGATACTCTTAGACTTTTCAGTTGAAAAAATAATGATGATGATAAAAAAAAAAAGACATCTTATATAACATGTATTCCTAAGCGGGAGCATGTGTAGTTAAACTTGCATGTTTTTTAACTCATATCTCAGTATAGGAAATTTGGGAGCTAGTATTTCTAGAGAACATTCTCAATATCAGAGACATCAAAACTAATGGTGCTTTTGAAAAACACAAACAACTCAAGACAAAACATATATTATCCTTTGTTGCCTTACAAGAACCTTTTCATGGGATCAATAATCTGAATCTTGGCTTTGAGTGAGTCATCCTTGATATGGATCTTCCATGAGGAAGACTATGAGTGCTCAGTCATCCTTGATACTGAACAACATCTTACATGCACAATCAAAGAAGGACATAGTACTAGTAGGAAAATGTGACTACTTTAATTAGTTGCAACTTATCATGTTCAATTACTTCAAACAACAACTAAAAAGGAACAGTAATAACATCAAAATAAAGTTATAATCGTAGCATAAGAGGCAACAGGTAGAAATAGATATCGGCGGACAAGAAACAATAACACTAATGCTAATACTACTTGTAGCATATGAGATTAGTATCTAATACAGAAAAATAAAAAACCAGCTAAAGCGCAACTCACAAAGGTGTCATGGGCTATCTATCTGAACAATTTGATTTGCCAAACGCCATCAAGGAGTCAAGGATTCAGAACTTTTTTAATGAGTATTAAGGAAGAAGGGGAAACAACCTCACCATGATTAAAATAAACTACAATTGATGAACACATACAATTCAATGTTTTCCCTGTTCTATTAAATTGTATATTGCTAAAATAAGTGCTTTCCAGATGTAGAAATCAAGAATATTCGGCTATTAGCCAACAGAACCTCAATGAGAATGAGCTGGTTGATATATCTGAATGGTTTATTATATATACTCTCTAGAACTAAAATAATTATCAATGCATGTATCATTCATTTATGAAATATATAGATGTAAATGATAATAACTTTTCTCATCATATGTCATAGGCATGTATGTCGAGTAAAAATGAGTCAAATGACCACATATTTGTGACAACTTAATCTATATCCTACTGGTACATTCTATTTATGTATATATAAATAGTGAGCTTATCATAGCAGTAATCTTATCATCTATAAAGGAGTTATTTACAAATGTAGGAAATAAAAATTAACCAGCTTTCAAAAACATATTTCCACATAACACAACAACAATTATCTTCTTGTGCATAAATACATTTAACAGATATTATCTTTAGTCACAGTCCTCGTGTAAAAAGGATATGAGAAACAATTTAAAATTGAAATAGAAAATAGCTCAATAATTATGTATATGTAAACAATTGAGCTTATATAGCAGTAATCTTATCATCTATAAAAGAGTTATTTAAAAATGTAGGAAACAAAAATTGACTAGCTTTCAGAAACATATTTCTATAGAAAATAGCAGCAGTTATCTTCTTGTGCATAGGTATATTTAACAGTTGCTATCTTTAGTCACAGTCCTCGTATTTGAAAGGATATGAGAAACAATTTAAAATTAAAATAGAAAATAGTTCAATAATTAAGCACATATTTCATCCAGTTACCTTAACAACTGCCAACATGTGATTTAACTTTTCTTCTTTTATGTGACTCCGCGATGATAGTCCAAATGGACACATATTGTGGTCATGAACTATTTTTTTCAAGTGCCTCAAAAATAGATTGCTATTATTTTCAACTATTCGATTAGTAAAATGTTACTTTTAGCTTTTGCCCAACTTCAAGAGATGCAACTTCTTTGCACTTGTTACTTCCTTGAACCTTTTTATCCTTTGCAGTAGTACATGAACCTACATTTGCAAAGATTATAAATGACAGAGAATATATTATACAGATGATAAACTTGTGATCAAATGGATATGAGAATCATACTTGTTTCAACTGTTTGGGTGGACTTTTTAACTTGATCAATAGGAGAAATAGGAATATTAGTTTGCATAAGCTCTTTTTCATAAATCAAAGGATGTTTATTCCTTGTTAGCAATCCTTGAGAGATAGATGTGGTAGAATCTAAATGTCTATTCTTAAAAGGTGTTGGCATACTTTGACTAGCATAATGAGCATTCTGATGGAAGGATCGTTATTCATTTTAGGACTCTTCAAAGGAGAACATAGATCTAAGCCCCGACCCTTTTCCTTGAGCACCTAGTGCAAGTAATCATATAAGTAAAAACTTTAGCCTTACATAAAATTCTAAAAAAGAATGGATTTGAGAAATCATACTTGTTTCAACTGTTTGGGTGGACTATTTAACTTGATTAGTAGGAGGAATAAGAATATCAACTTGCATGTGCTCTTTCTCTTGAACCAAAGGATGTTTATTTGTTGTTTGCAATCCTCAAGAGATAGACATGGTAGAATCTAACCGTGTACGCTTAGAAGGTGTTGACATACTTTGACTAGCATAATGAGCATTTTGATGGAAGGATCATTCTTCATTTTCAGTCTGTTTAACGAAGTACATAGATCTAAGCCCTGCCCCTTTCCCTTGAGCACCTATTTCAATAAATTATATAAGTAAAAACTTTAGCCTTAAAGTAAATTCTAAAAAGAATAGGTTTGAGAATAGATTCGTAATCTGAATAGATTTTAGAATCATGCTGAATTTATTTAGATGTATTGCATAACTTTATTAGTAGATGAAAATGATGGAATATGACCTTTCTTAAGAACCAAGTGATTTTTGCTCGTTGTTCACATTCCTTGAGCACTAGACATAGATCTAAGCCCTTGTCCTCGTCCCTTTGCTGTAGAACCTAGTATAAATTTAACATTACAATTTAGTTGTACAAATTGATAACACAATAAAATTAAAAAATCATACTCGTTTCAACAATTTGGTTGTACTACATAAGTTGTTTAGTAGATGGAGAAAATGACATATCCGTTATAGACACCCCTATAGAGCACAAAAATTTAAGTCCTCTTCCTCATCCCTTCCCTATAGCACCTAGTGCAACAAATGCGTATTTGGTAGTAACTTTTACCCTGGATGCCAATTCATTTTCATTATTTGATGGTTTCATATCAAAACCTAAAAAAAGACAAGACATTATATGGACAAAAAATAACAACAAAATAAGACATTACAAAAACGGTGTATTAACAAACAAAATTAAGACATTATAAAGACAATGTACTTAAGAATATTATTATAAAGACTATATAATAACAAAATAATGTATCTCAATGTATAACAATGAATATTCTAAAATATAAAGGGATATTTTACCTCAGTCATTTTTTTCGTTAATTTTGTGTAGAATTTTCTAAATCTACACTATCATTCCACATTTGTTGCACAATCTCATAGGAATCATGAGGTTGTATCTTTCTCTCTACATGCCAACCTTTATTGGAATTATCATTAGCACAAAATACTTAAGATGTTTGATCCGCTAATGCAAAAGGATCATTTATTTTCAAAAATCGCCCCCAATTAACACTTACGATGCCATACTCATCTATTTTCGCTCCTTCCATTTTATAATATGTATCAAACCAATTACACTAAAATAAAATCAATCTTCCACCCATGAATTTTAATTCAAGAACATCAGTTAAAACTCTATAATAATCAATGTTCTCACTATGTGTAACACCCCAGAAATCCTTGGGACTAGCCTTCAGAATTAAAATATGATCATGCAGAAAACTGGGAAAAAGGTCTCAGTATGAGTCATAGTACGACTAGTAGGAAAGTGGTATAAGTCTTTCCATGACTTGTAATAGGAGGGTCGGGGAAATAGTATGGGTGGGTGGTTGGGAGAAACCAAAACTGCATGTCACGATTCGTACCACCATGGTGCGGACCATACTTATCAGACGTGGAAAAGTTCAAAGAAGAGGTCAGGAATTCGGAGAAAAACCACGAGCCAAGGTACGATTCGTGGTAGGCGGGTACGAGTTGTACCATCCAGTCGTGATTTGAATTTCAAAGAAATATTCAAAAGGCTTTGAGGAAGCTATGAATCGTAGTAAGACCCGTAGTAAGATCTCTCCGATCATGGTAGACTTTTGTGGAAAATATTAGAGAATAGTGTTGAGCAGGGCCCCTAACCACGGACATCAGTACGGATAGTATGATCCNGTATGATCCTGGTACGACCCGTAGGTTGAGTCATACCACCTGACAGGAAGAATTTTCATAACAGTTTCCAGGGGTATTTTTGTAACACCCTAAGATCTTAACTCCTAAACTACGTCATGTTTGGAATAATTAGAAGGGAATTTAGGGGATTAGATGACCCTCTCTCCTCATTCTTTCCAGAACATGCAGAAACTCTCTGTAAGAACTCAGACAGACTCCTTTAGGAAAGAGTTAAGGCTTCTTCTCCTTCTCAGAGTTCCAGGTTCTTTCTCAAGGCCTTTTCTCCAGGTATGTGGGAATTCACCAAGGGTTCCCATTCCCCCTTATGTCCCAAACTATTTTTCAGAAATCTTTCTAAATTCTAGCCTTGTAGAAGATTTGAAGCAAGGGTTTTCAGTCAGTTAAGAAATTCTTAAAATCTTGTTATTTCTCTGAATTTACATGATCATTCCTAGTTGAAAATTCATGTCTTAGTTTTATTCATTCAGATTGCTTCCTTAACCTTGAACCTTAGTATGATATTTGAATAAAACTTGCATGATTTAGAACACAGATATGAATGCTATATTGTTATGATATTTTTACCCGAATTATGAATGTCAGTATAGATATATGAATAGAAAGTTAATGCTTTAGTATGTTCGGTCTTAGAATCTCAGTAAGTACTCAGTATACTTATTTTAACAGTCCTTGAGAAACTCAGTAAATTTAATAGTATTAGTTTATCAGCTTTTAGTTGTTCTTTAGACTTTTACAACGCTTTTAGATAAAGCAGCTCTAACAAGTCTTAGAACACAGTATCTTTTAGGTCCCTAGACACTCAGAACACTTTCAGATAAGTAGTTCTGACTTAGTCTTAGGAAATCAGTTACGAGCTATCAGCACAGAGTTAGAAACATTTATGAATTTCAGTGGGAGTAGTTGTCACGACTCGAGTTTATACCCTGGACGAAACATGATACTTTGAGTCATAGGTAACCCCAATTCAACCAGTGGTCTATAATAACACTGGTAATCTGAGTAAAATCATAGCAGAAGCTAAAATAATAAAACCATTTAAGAAAGCTGAATAATAAAAATTTACACCTCTGGAAAAAAAATCTGAAAGTCTGAGTCTATGTTTGAAAGCCATCTATATCTGATGAGTTGCTGGGACAAGCCCCCAGCTAACTCTAAAGTCTAGTTGTCTGAAAATAATTGAAGAAAAATAAACATCATCCTCGAAATATGAAGACTCACCACTGGTGCAGCTGATAACTCCTGGAGAAGATCTGCTAATGAAGCTGAGATTGAGAACCTGCGGTTGTATCATAAAATGATATAACATAGAAAGTATGCATCAATACTTTGAATTTATTGAGTGAGTAGGAGAAAACATAACACAACAAATAAATAACTGAATTGTACTGACATGCAATGACCAACTGAAATACTGAAACTGAATAAACTGAAATATAACTGAAATCGTCAAAATGACCCTGTCTGATGGTCAAAGACATGCCCTAGATATGAGATACTGATTAGAACTAACTGTACTAAACTGATCTGAACTAAGTAACTAAAAATGTTCTGAGCTGAGAAAAAGCGAGACGGTACTGACTGGTGAGAGAGTTTATAACCAACATATAACCATATGAGCTAGACGTGGAGTCCGATGTATACACCCCATCGGTAGGACCCAATATACCTTGCCAGGGTATAAAGGCATGAACTGGGTGATCACAAGTCTGGGGCCATAAGGCCAATAAAATAAACTACGATGGCAACGTAGTTCTGGAAACATGGGTGCACTGGAACCCGGTCCGCTCGGTGCTAAGTCCTACTCCCACTGGATAGTCCTGGACTGACTACTAAGCTGATAGCTCGAAACTGGGGCCCAAGACTAAGTCAGGAATACCTATCTGAAAGTACCCTGAGAGTCTTATCAGACTGGATTCTGTGACTTGTGTTCCAAGACTTGCCAAAGCTACTTATCTGGAAGCGTCATAACCGTCTAAAGAACAAACTGAAATCTGAAGTTGGGGTTCTAAGACTGGTCAGAACTGCTTATCTAAAAGTGTCATAACCATCTAAAGAACCACTAAAATCTGATATCTAAGTCTAATACTAATAACTGGGAGGCACCACTGACACCTCAAGAAAAGACTATAGTCAAACTAATCAGCTGACATTTTTGAACTATACGAAGTATGCTAATAATCTGACTGAGACTGGACTAACATGCATCTGGCTGAGATTTCAATATATACTAGCAATATGGGAATCTCAAATCTGATAGAATCAAGCTACAGGGAAAACTAGTCCAACATGCAAGATTCTAATTTTAATGAATTGAGAAACTAGGGCTAAATCATTCCACTAGATGCTAGTTTCCACAAAATTCTAGAAGTAGGGAATTATAAAGCAGTTAATATCATGAGTAATATTCCACTTGAAATATTAAAGAAATTCGTCTGAAAACTTTCTACATTTTGAATCCACAAGGCTAGGAAAGTTTCGGGGGTGTTATAATATCTCCCCCTTGGGATCATTCGCCCTAGAATGAAGGATAAAACTACTGGAAAACTAGGGAANCCATGGAAGAATAGTTCATAGAAGAGGTGATTTGTGATAAGTGTGTCTTCAGGATCATTCGCCCTAGAATGAAGGATAAAACTACTGGAAAACTAGGGAAAAGAGCTGCAAATCCCAGACTGAGACTATGAGCTAGTTTCTAACTCCGAACTGACTTAACCATGCTAACAGAGCTGGTGCAACTAGGATGCACATAGAAAATCTAAATAGAGCTGATGAATATGGAACTAAACAGTGTACTGAGGTGGGATTTAGTACCTGATGCTGGAACTGAACTAGAAGGGAATATGTGAAGGTATCTGGCCATCATGTCTGCTTCTGCCTCCCATGTGGCTCGCTCAACTAGCTGGTTCCTCCACAGGACTTTCACTGAAGGAAATTCCTTGTTTCTCAGCTTACAAACCTGACAATTAAGGATCTGAACTGGGACCTCTTTGTAAGAGAGACTATCTTTTATTCCCACACTGTCTAGTGGCACAACTGAAGTTGGATCACCGATGTACTTCTTCAATAGTGAAACATGGATGACTGGATGCACTAATGCTAACTCTGGAGGTAATTCTAACTCATATGCCATACTGCCAATTCGATTCAGAATTTTATAGGGTCCCACATATCTCGGACTGGGTTTTTCTTTCTTCCCAAACCTCATCACCCCTTTCATGAGTGAAGATTTTCAAATAAACCCAATCATCCACTGCAAATTCTAACTCTCTTCTCCTCACATTAGCATAGGATTTTTGTCGGCTTTGCGCTGTTTTCAACCTCTCCCTGATAAGTTGCACCTTCTGCATAGCTTCATGAACTAAGTTTGGCCCTATCAGAGTAGCTTCACCTACCTCAAATCACACTATAGGAGATCTACACTTCCTACCATATAGTGCCTCAAACGGGACCATCTGGATACTGGAGTGGTAGTTGTTGTTGTATGCAAACTCAATGAGAGGTAGGTGATCATCCCAACTGCCCTTGAAATTGATCACACACACTCTCAGCATATCTTCCAAGGTATGAATAGTCTGCTCAGCTTGTCCATCTATCTACGGGTGAGAAGCTGTGCTGAGCTTGACTTGGGTACCGAGTCCTTTCTGAAATGACTTCCAAAAATGCGAGGTGAACTGGATACCTCTATCTGAAATAATGGACAAGGGAACCCCGTGCAGTCTAACCAACTCTCAGATATATATTCTAGAATAATCCTCAGCTGAGTCTGTAGTTTTAACTGGGAGGAAATGTGCTAACTTTGTCATTCGATCTACTATCACCCAGATTGAATCATGTCGTCGACGAGTACGAGGTAGACCTGTAATAAATTCCATATTCACTTCTTCCCACTTCCATGTGGGTATTGCTGATATCCTGATTCATACCCCCAGGTCTCTGATGCTCCACCTTAACCTGCTGGCAGTTCAGGCACTTAGCCACAAATTCTACTATGTCTCTTTTCATGTTGTTCCACCAGGAAATATTCCGCAGATCACGGGATAGAATATCTTGAACTGTGTGCTTCAGCCATATCTGCTGTCTCAAATCACCTATATCCAGTTCACATAGTCTACCCTGGTAACAGAGCACACCATCTCCCCATTTGGAGAAAGACTCCACTTCTTTTCTGAGAACTGCCTCCTTTAGCTTAACCAATATGGGATCTTCATCCTGCCTTGACTTAACTTCAACTAATAACGAGGAATATGATCCACTCTGCACTACTACTCCTCCCTCAGCCCTATCAATCAACTGCACTCCCAACCAAGCTAACCCGTGAATATCCTTTTCCAGTTCTTTTCTGCTCTCTTCAACATGAGTCGCGCTCCCCATAGACATCCTACTTAGGGCATCAGCCACCATATTGTCTTTGCTCGGGTGGTACAACACACTTGTGTCGTAGTCCTTTAACAGCTCCAACCATCTTCTATGATGAAGATTTAAATCTTTCTGACTGAACACATACTAAAGGCTCTTCTGATCAGTGAAAACATCAATGTGAGCCCCGTAAAGGTAGTGCCTCCATATTTTCAACGCAAACACCACTGCTGCCAACTCCAGGTCATGAGTTGGATAATTCTTTTCATGAACCTTGAGTTGTCTGGAGGCGTAAGCTATCACCTTACCCCACTGCATCAGAACGCAACCGAGTGCAACTCTGGAAGCGTCACAATGCACTACGAACCCATTTGTTCCTTTCGCCAAGGTTAACACTGGAGCAGTAGTAAGTCGAGTCTTCAACTCCAGGAAACTCTTCTCAAACACATCTGACCACTGAAATTTTACCTTTTTTTGAGTCAACCTATTTAGTGGAGATGCAATAAAGGAGAAACCTTCCACAAAACATCAGTAATAATCGGCTAGACCCAAGAAACTTCTTATTTCGGTTGGGGAAATAGGTCTTGGATAGTCTTTCACCGCTGCTATCTTTTGAGGATCTATCTGAATACTCTCACCCGAGACCACGTGACCAAGGAAAGTCATAGACTTCAATTAGAATTCAGATTTGATGAACTTAGCAAACAACTAGAGGTCTCTGAGCGTCTGTAGCACTATTTTCATATGGTTAGCATGTTCTTCCTCGCTTCTGGAGTATAATAGAATGTCACTAATAAATACAATAACGAACATGTCTAGATATGGCTTGAAAACCCTATTCATCAAGTCCATGAAATCTGCAGGGGCATTAGTTAGTCCGAAGGACATAACCATGAATTCATAGTGACCATACCGAGTTCTGAAAGCTATTTTTAGTATGTCACATTCTCTGACCCTTAGCAGATGGTACCCCGACCTGAGATCTACCTTGGAGAAACAATTGGCTCTGATCGAATAAGCCATCAATCCTGGGTAGGGGATACCTATTCTTAAATGTGACCTTATTCAACTGATGAGAGTCAATACACATTCTGAGGGTACAATCTTGTCACGCCCCGAGCTTACACCTTGGATGTAACACGATACTTTGAGTCACAAGTAACCCCAAGTCAACCTTGGTCTATCATACACTGGCATTCTAAGTAAACTTACAAATATAGCGGAAGCTTTAAAGTAAACGATAAAACATTTATGAAATAGAGCTGGATCATAAAGTGTAAAAATGTCTGAGCAAAACTACAAGTTTGAAAAAAACCAAGTCTATGTCTGAAAGCCACTACAATAGATGAGTTGCTTGGGCAAGCCCCCAGCTAACTCCAAATCTAAATAGAAGAAAGAAAAACTGAATTAAGTAATCTTCATCCTCAAATTATGAGGACTAACCAAATAGAACAACTGGAGTCTTCTGAGAGCGATCGGCTGGCGAGGCTGAGACTGAGATCTTGCAGTTGTACCATAAAATGATACATCATAAAAGTATGTGTCAATACTTTGAATGTCTGAGTAAGTGAGAGAAAGCACAACACAATTGAATGAGTAATTGTACTTAACAGACATGCAATGACCAACTAAAACTGCTGAAGCTGAAATAACTATAGTAAACTGAGGTGGTCTAAATGACCCTATATGTTGGTCAAAGACATGCTCTAAATCTGGGATACTTGTCTGAAAGACTACACTGAACTTATAATTGTACTGAGTAGTTTGAAACCGTTTTGAACTGAGCTAAGCTGAGACTGAGCTGAACTGAGCTAAACTAATACTGAGTTAAACTGAGACTGAACTAACTAGTGGGAGAGTCTATAACCACGTGAGCAAGACGTGGAGTATGATGTATACACCTCATCGGTAGGATCCAATATACCTTTCCAGGATATAAAGGCATGAACGAGGTGGTCACAAGAGTCTGGGGCCATGAGGCCAATAAAATACACGGTGGCAATGTAGTTCTAGGAACCTGGGTGTGCTGGAACCCCGATCCGCTTGGTGCTAAGTTCTGCTCCTACTAGATAGTCCTAGACTGAATACTAAGATGATAGCTCAAAATTGGGGCCCAAGACTAGTCAGGAATACCTATCTGAAAGCATCCTGAGAGTCTTATCATATCGGATTCTAAAATTGGGTTCCTAAACTGGTCAGATCTTCTTATCTGGAAGCGTCATAACCGTCTAAGAACAAGCTGTAATATGTGACTGGGGTCCTAAGGTTGGACAGAGCTGCTTATCTGGAAGTGTCATGACTACCTAGTGAACCACTAAAACTGAGTTCTAAGTCTGATTTTGATAATCGGGAGGTACTACTGGCACCTCGAGAATTTCTGTAGTCAAACTGATCAGTTGACATTTCTGACTGACACTGAGTATTCTGATATTTTAACTGAACTACATTGACATCAATCTAACTAAATTTTCAGCACCAACTAACAACATGTGAATCCTCAACACTGAAGGAATCAAGCAAATTCCACTGTTTAAACACTATGGCAAGATTCTAGATTTTTCTACGTTCAAGGACTAGGGCTAAATTTCACTTCATGAGAACAAACATCATTTCAGTCACAAGCCGGTGGAAAATATCTATAACTAACATAAAATAATATTTCACATAAATTAAACAAAGTATGACTAACAATTCCTTAACATTCAATAGTTTTAGGGCTAGAACTGATAGAGAGAAATAGGGAGAGATTTTGGGGACACAATGAAAGAACTATTCCCTTGTTGAATTCCCACATACCTGGCTAAAATTTCCCTGAAGAAAGGAGCTTGAATGGCTGCAATTGATGACGAACCCTAGACCTCGCTTGAGAGCTTTGAGAGAAGACTTACGCAATTTCGGAGAAAATCTGAGTGGGAATGAGAGGGGGAACTGTTTAGTCCCTCTAAATTCCCTTAGAATAGGACAAAACGACGTAGTTTAGAGTCTAGAAGGTTAGGAAATTATTGAAACACCCTTAGGAAATTCACAGGAAAAACTGATTGTCAAGCCCCCACGAGGGACCTAATAGGTCGTGCCTAGTGACCACGACTCGTGGTCACAATCGTGAGGTACCCTGCCAAAATCCCATACTCATCACCACGGGGTACACCATGACTCGTGGTGTTCCCAACGACTCAGGGTGACCCACCAATCACCAACACTGCCTAAAGTTTCCTGGAGTCACCACAGGAGACACTACGACTCGTGGTGTCCCGAATAATTCATGGTGAGGACTCGTCGTGTACACTCCCTGACTTCTTCGACTCCCAATCAAACCCTAACCACGGGTCACCCCACGACTGATGGTCATACCCGTGGTCACCCCCCTTTTCCAAATTTTTCAACCAAGTTCAAAGACCTCACCATGAGTCACTTAACGACTTGTGGTCACCTCCACGGGTCACAGAACGACTCGTTTTGTGACCTGGTGCAGATTTTTCAGTTTTCTTCGTTTTAACTCCCGGGTCTAGTATTCGAGTATCTAGGGCAATACAATATCTCCCCCTTGGAAACATTAGTTCTCGAATGTTGGAAAACACGCAGGAAAGCAGAGAATGGCAATCTTTATACAAAAATACTTATCATGAAAGCTGAAAACAACGGAATGACTACCTCTGAACTGAATAACAAGCTAAATTCACTAATCATACACATATTCATTTATATGAAAGAAACAAGAATACATGAACTGAAAGTAGTTTTTGGGAGGAAATTGATACCTTAAACTAAGATTGAGTCGAAAGGGAACAAATATATCTAGCCATCATATCTGCTTCGGCCTCCCACGTAGCTCCCTCAACCTGCTGATTCCTCCACAAGACTTTGACCGAAGCTACCTCCTTATTCCTCAGCTTAAGACCCTGAAGGTCCATGATTTGGAGTAGGACCTCTTCATATGAGAGACTATCTTTCACTCCCACACTGTCCAATGACACAATTTAGTGATATCTCTCTTCATACCGTTCCACCAGTAAATATCCCGTAAATTGTGGTACATTTTAGTAGCACCAGGGTGGATGGAGTATCTCGAGTTGTGTGCTTCAGCCAATATCTACTATCTCAAATCACTAATGTTCGGTACACATAATCTTCCCTGGTAATGAAGCACACCATCTCCCCCTTTGGAGAAAGCCTCAATTTCTTTTCTGAAAACCGCTTCCTTAAGCTTAAGTAAGAGGGATCCTCATCCTGTCTGGACTTAACTTTAACAACTAAAGAGGAATTCAACCCACTTTGCATTACCACTCCACCCTCGGCTGAATCAACCAACTGCACCCCTAATCGAGCTAATTTGTGAATATCCTTCACCAGTTCCTTTTTGCCTTCCTCAACATGAGTAATGCTCCCTATAGACACTCTGATGAGGGCATCAGCCACCACATTGGCTTTTCCTGGGAGATATAGCATGCTTATGTCATAGTCCATCAGGTGCTCTAACCACCTTCTCTGATGAAGGTTTAGATCTTTCTGACTGAATACATACTGAAGGCTTTTGTGATTGGTAAAAACATCTACGTGAGCCCCGTACAGATAGTGTCTCCATATTTTCAACGCAAACACCACTGTTGCCAACTCTAAGTCATGAGTTGGATAATTCTTTTCATGAACTTTGAGCTGTCTGGAGGCGTAGGCTATCACCTTGCCCTGCTGCATCAGAACGCAATCAAGTCCAACTCTGGAAGCATCAATATACTACAAATCCATCTGATCCTTCCGGTAGGGTCAACACTGGAGCAGTAGTGAGTCGTGTTTTTAATTCCTGGAAACTCTTCTCACACGCATCTGACCACTAAAATTTCACCTTCTTCTGAGTCAGCCTAGTCAGAAGGGATGCTATAGAAGAAAAGCCTTCCACAAAGTGTCAGTAATACCCGGCTAGACCCAACAAACTTCTAATTTCGGTTGGGGAGGTAGGTCTGGGCAAGTCTTTCACCGCTACTATCTTTTGAGGATCAACCTGAATACCTTCACACGAGACCACGTGACCCGGGAAAGCCATAGACTTCAACCAAAATTTGCATTTGTTGAACTTGGAAAACAACTGGGGGCCCCTGAGTGTTTGAAGCACTATTCTTAGGCGACTAGCATTCTCTTCCTCATTTCTGGAGTATACCATAATGTCGTTGATAAATACAATGAAGAACATCTCCAAATACTGCTTGAAAACTCTATTCATCAGGTCCATAAAGGTTGCAGGGGCATTTGTTATTCCGAAGGACATAACCACAAACTCGTAGTGACCATACCGAGTCTTGAAAACTGTTATTGGTATGTCACACTCGCTGACTCTTAGCTGATGATACCCCAACCTTAGATCTATTTTGGAGAAACAGTTGGCTCCCTGAAGTTGGTCGAACAAGTCGTCAATTCTGGGTAGGGATACCTGTTCTTGATTGTGACCATATTCAACTGACGGTAATCGATGCACATTCTGAGGGTACCGTCTTTCTTTTGCACAAATAGCACCCCAGGGAGAGATGGTAGGTCTGATAAAACCCTTATCAAGAAGGTCTTTTAGCTTCTCCTTCAACTCCTTAAGCTCAGCTGGAGCCATTCTATAAGGAGGGATGGAGATGGGTTGAGTATCTGGGAGAAGGTCTATACCGAAGTCGATTTCCCGCTCAGGATAAACTCCGGGAAGATCTTCAAGGAACACATCAGGAAATTCACTGACAATAGGGACTGATTGGATAGTTGGGGCCTCAAAGTTGGAATCTTTGACCCAAACTAAATGATAGATACATCCCTTAGAAATAAGCTTCTAGACCTTAAGATAGGAAATAAACCGACCCTTAGGGGTTGTACTACTGCCTGTCCACTCTAACACTGGCTCATTTGGAAATTGAAATTTGACAACTCTAGTTCTGCAGTCGACTGAGGCATAACCGAAGTGTAACCAATCCATGCCAAGGCTGAGGTCAAAATCAACCATGTCTATCTCTACAAGGTTAGCTAGAATGACTTTATTGAGGACTGAGACTGTTAGTTTTTGTACACCCGATTGGCTCTAACTGACTCGCCAACTGGGGTAGATGCTGAAAATGGTTCTGAGAGGACCTTTGGACTGTATCAAACTGAACAGCTATGTATGGAGTCACAAATGATAGTGTGGCTCCGGGATCTAGTAGGGCATATACATCTAGGTGGAAAAGATGCAACATACCTGTGACCACATCAAGTGAGCTCTACTGATCCTAATGAGATGATAATGCATAGAAATGGTTTTGGCGCTGACCACCATCCGTACCTGAAGTATTGACCTGTTTGAGCTAGTCGTCCTGCTAGAGCTACTGAGGTAGTGGATTGTGACCTTCCCCGTCTTGCGGACGAACACTCTCTAAGCCGATGACCAAGCTTTCCACAACCAAAATAACCCTCTCAACCCTGAAGACACTCTCCTGGGTGTTTTTTTCCACACTTAGGGCAAGCTGGATACCTGTTGCTGGCACTGTAGCTCTAGGACTGAGAGCCAGATGCACCACCCCTCTAACCCTGGCAGGATCAAAAGGTACGGGCGCTGGCTGAGCTCCCGAGGGAAGAATCTATCTAAGAAGGCTGTAGCGAACTCCTCCATTCCATTGGTCCTTCTCCCGCTAGTCTCCCCTTCTTCCGTTGCTCGTACCAAATCTGGGATACCCCTTTTAACTAGTAGGCAGCCAAGTCGGCACTCTCCAAGGAGATGACACCCATAATTTGGGTGATCTTTCTAATCGCGTCCACAAACTCCTGTGGGTCCTCTCCCACCTTAGATACCTGAAAATCTAGAGGGTTCATCTGAGTGAAGTCCCGCACTCGGGCAGCTGCTGTGGACCCATTATTGTTGATTGGAACCACCTGTTGGTTCACCTGGTTGGTAACTGCTTGAGTGAGCAGCTGGATAGCCGCCCTGAATTCCGCGGTGGACACTAAGTCATCCTGAGGGGCTGCTAGAGCTGGTGGGGCAGGTTGGTGAGCTTTACCGACCTTCTTCCATTACCACGTCACAGAGGCATAATTCACTGAAACGAAACAGAGCATGAATTAGGAGAACGATCCTAGAGTTGAATTTCAACGCACGATAAAGAGTATGAATAAAAGGGAGTTTTTTCCTAATAACATCTCGTAGCCTCCCCGTCATAAGTATGGCACTTCGCACCCGTGAAAAGGACTCTACTCGATGTGACTTTTAGACATCCAAGGATACTCTAAACCTAGTGCTCTAATACCAAGTTGTCATGCCCCGAGCTTACACCCTGGATGAAACACGGTACTTGGAGTCACAAGTAACCCCAAGTCAACTCTTGGTCTATCATACACGGGCATTCTGAGTAAACTTATAAATATAGCGGAAGATTTAAAGTAAACTATAAAACATTTATGAAATAGAGCTAGATCATAAAGTTTAGAAAACGTCTGAGCAAAACTACAAGTCTGAAAAAAAACCAAGTCTGTTTCTGAAAGCCACTACAACAAATGAGTTGCTGGGGCAAGCCCCCAGCTAACTCTAAATCTAAATAGAAGAAAGAAAAACTGAATTAAGAAATATTCATCCTCGAATAATGAGGATTCACCAAATAGAATAGCTGGAGTCTTCTAATAGCGATCGACTAGCGAGGCTAAGACTGAGATCCTGCAGCTATATCATAAAATGATACAACATAAAATTATACGTCAGTACTTTGAATGTACTGAGTAAGTGAGAGAAAGCACAACACAATGGAATGAGTAACTGTACTGAATAGACATGCAATGACCAACTGAAACTACTAAAGCTGAAATAACTATAGTAAACTGAGGTGGTCTAAATGACCCTATATGTTGGCCAAAGACATGCTCTGAATTTGGGATACTGGTCTGAAAGACTATCTGTACTCATAACTGTACTGAGTAGTCGGAAATTAAACTGAGCTAAACTGATACTGAGTTGAATTGAGTTAAACTGACACTGAACTGATTAGTGAAAGAGTCTATAACCGATATATAACCACGTGATCTAGACGTGGAGTCCGATGTATACACCCCATCGGTAGGACCCAATATACCTTGCTAGGGTATAAAGGCATGAACTAGGTGATCAAAAGAGTCTGGGGCCATGAGGCCAATAAAACTGTAACCTACGGTGGCAACGTAGTTCTGGGAACCTGGGTGCGCTGGAACCCGGGTCTGCTCGGTGCTAAGTTCTACTCCTACTAGATAGTCTTAGACTAAATACTAAGATTATAGCTCGAAACTAGGGCCCAAGACTAATCAGGAATACCTATCTGAAAGCACCCTAAGAGTCTTATCGGATCGGATTCTGGAACTAGGTTCCTAGACTGGTCAGAGTTGCTTATCTGGAAGTGTCATAACCGTCTAAGAACAAGCTGTAATTTATGACTGGGGTCCTAAGGCTGGTCAGAGCTACTTATCTGATAGTGTCATGACCTCCTAGTGAACCACTAAAATGAGTTCTAAGTCTGATTTTGATAACTGGGAGGTACTACTAACACCTCGAGAATTTCTGTAGTCAAACTGATCAGCTGACATTTCGGACTAACACTGAGTATTCTAATATTTTAACTAAACTGCATTGACATCAATCTAACTAAATTTTCAGCACCAATTAACAATATGGGAATCCTCAACACTGAAGGAATCAAGCAAATTTCACTGTTTAAACACTATGGCAAGATTCTAGATTTTTCTACGTTCAAGGACTAGGGCTAAATTTCACTTCACGAGAAAAAACATCATTTCAGTCACAAGCTGGTGGAAAATATCTATAACTAACATAAAATAATATTCCACATGAATTAAACAAAGTATGACTGACAATTCCTTAACATTCGATAGTTTCAGGGCTAGAACTAATAGAGAGAAATAGGGAGAGATTTTGGGGACACAAGGGAAGAACTACTCCCTTGTTGAATTCCCACATACCTAGCTAAAATTTACCTGAATAAAGGAGTTTGAATGGCTACAATTGATGACGAACCCTAGACCTCACTTGAGAACTTTGAGAGAAGACTTATTTAATTTCTGAGAAAATATGAGTGGGAATGAGAGGGGGAACCATTTAGTCCCTCTAAATTCCCTTAGAATAGGCCAAAACGATGTAGTTTAGAGTCTAGGAGGTTAGGAAATTACTAAAACACCCTTAAGAAATTTGCAGGAAAAACTGACTGTCAGACCCCCACTAGGGACCTAACGGGTCGTGCCTAGTGACCACGACTCACGGTCACAATGGTGATTTACCCTGCCAAATTCACATACTAGTCACCATGGGGAACACCATGACTCGTGGTGTTCCCAATGAATCGTGGTGACCCAGCCATCGCCAACACTGCCTAAAGTTTCCCGGAGTCACCACATGCCACACCACGACTCGTGGTGTCCCAAATGAGTCGTGGTGAGGACACGTCTTGTACATTGCCTGACTTCTCTGACTCCCAATCAAACCCTGACCACGGGTCACCCTACGACACGTGGTCACACCCATGGTCACCCCCTTTTCCAAAATTTTCAACCAAGTTCAAAGACCTCACCATGAGTCACTTAACGACTCGTGGTCACCCCTATAGGTCACAGAACGACTCATTTTGTGACCTGTTGCATATTTTCCAATTTTCACCATTTTAACTCCCGGGTCTAGTCTTCGAGTTTCTTGGGCATTACACATCTTTCTGTCGCACAAATAATACTGGATCACCCCATGAAGAGATGCTAGGCCTGATGAAATCCTTATCAAGGAGGTCTTTTAGCTGCTCCTTCAACTCCTTAATATCAGCTGGAGCCATTCAGTAAGGAAGGAAGGAGATGGGCTGAGTGTCTCAAAGAAGGTCTATACCGAAGTCTATTTTCCGCTCAGGAGGGACTCGGGGAAGATCTTCGAGAAACATGTCAAGTAACTCGCTGACAACTAGAACTGACTGGATAGTTGGGGTATCAAAGCTAGAATCTTTGACCCGAACTAGATGATAAATACACCCTTTAGAAATAAGCTTTCTGGCCTTAAGGTTGGAAATATACCGACCCTTAGGCACTGAACTACTGCCCGCCCACTCTAAAACTAGCTCATTAGGGAATTGAAATCTGACGACTCTAGTTCTACAGTCGACTGATGCATAATCGAAGTATAACCAATCCATGCCAAGAATGAGATCGAAATCAACCATGTCTAACTCTTGAGATCAGTTGGAATGACCTTCAAGATTGAGACTGGGCAGTTTCTATAAACCCCGTTGGCTCTAACTGACTCACCAACTGGGGTAAAGACTGAGAATGATTCTGAAAGGACTTCTGGACTGATATCAAACTAGATGGCTACATAGGGAGTCACAAATGATAGTGTGGCCCCTGGATCTAGTAGGGCATAACATTTAGATGGAAAAGACATAACATACCCGTGACTACATCAGGTGAGTTCTCCTAATCCTAATGAGATGACAAAGCATAAAAACATTTTTAGCGCTGGCCACCATCCGTATCTAAAGTGTTGGCCTGCTGAGCTGGTCAGCATGCTAGAGCTGCTAAAACGGTGGATTGTGATCTCCCCCGTCCTGCTGACGGGCATTCTCTAAGCTGATGACCTAGCTGTCCACACCCAAAACAACCCTCTAAGCCTTGAAGGCATTTCTCTTAATGGTTCTTGCCACACTTAGGGCAAGCTAGGTAGTGGTTGCTAGTGTTGTGACTCTAGGGCTGTGAGATAGACGCTCCACCCCTCCAATCCTTGCGGGACCAAAAAGTAGGAACGCCGACTGAAGTTGGTGATGTAGCCCTCTGCTGCTACTGTGTTGTTATTGTGGGCGGCTACTACCACAAGACCTCTGGTGGCCATAATTTGATTGGCCAGTCCTTTCCCGTTTATTCTCACGCTCCAAGTCTTTTAGCTTTTCTACCTCAATCTGCTGAGCATGCACGATGAGGCTGGAGAGGTCAATATCTTTGATAAGCATTGTAGTCCTGCACTCCTTAAGGACTAAGTTCGATACTCCATTGACGAACTTCAGCATGCGAGCCCTTAACTCGGCTACCTTCTCCGGAGCATATTTAGATAAACATGTGAACTCCAGTGCATACTCTTCCACCATCCTATTACCCTATTTCAAATTCATAAATTCTGCCACCTTAGCCTCCCTGAGTTCCCCGGGGAAGGATTTGTCTAGGAAGGTTGTTGTGAACTCCTCCTACTCCACCGGTTATGCTCCTGCTGGTCTTCCTTCCTTACACTGATCGTACCAGATCTGGGCTACCACTTTCAGCTGGTAGGCATCCAGGTCGGTACTCTCAATGAAGCAACACCCAAAATGTGGATGATCTTCCTAATCTCATCCATGAACTCCTGTGGGTCCTCTCCCACCTTAGATCCATGGAAAGCTAGAGAGTTCATCCGGGTGAAGTCCCAAACTCAGGTAGCTGCTGCGGACCCATTAGTGTTAATCGAAACCACCTGTTGGTTCACCTGGTTTGTGACTATCTGCTCGAGCAGCTGGATTGTCTCTCTGAATTTTTGGGAGGATATTGGGTCATCCTGAGGGGCTGCTGGAGTGGGTGGGGCAGGTCAGTTGACGTTGTCGGCCCTTCTTCCATTACCGCGTCTAGGAGGCATGATTCACCGAAATGAAATAGAGCACGAGTTAGGAGAATGTTTCTAGAATTGAACTTCAACGCACGATAAAGCATATGAACAAAAGGGAGTTTTCCCAATAATGTCTCATAGCCTCCCCGTCATAAGTGTGACACATTTCACACCCATGAAAAGGACTCTACTTGATGTGGCTTTCAAACATCCTAGGATACTCTAAACCTAGTACTCTGATACCAAGTTTGTCATGACACGAGTCTAATCCCTGGACGAGACACGATACATGGAGTCACAAGTAACCCCAAGTCAACCCATGGTCTATCATAATAGTGGTAATCTGAGTAAAATCATAGCGGAAGCTCAAATAATAAAACCATTTAAGGAAAGATGAATAATAAAAAATTACACCTCTGGAAAACAAATCTAAAAATTTGAGTCTATGTCTGAAAGCCATCTATATCTGATAAGTTGTTGGGACAAGCCCTTAGCTAACTCTAAAGTCTAGCTGTATGAAAATAACTGAAGAAAAATAAACATCGTCCTCAAAAGATGAGGACTCACCACTGGTGCAACTGATAACTCCTGGAGAAGATCTGCTAACAATGTTGAGACTGAGAACCTGCGATTGTATCATAAAATGATACATCATAGAAGGTATCACCAGTACTTTGAATGTACTGAGTAAGTAGGAGAAAACATAACACAATGAATAAATAACTGAACTATAGTGACATGCAATGAACAACTGAAATACTGAAACTAATAAACTGAAATATAACTGAAATGGTCAAAATGACCCTGTCTGATGGTCAAAGACATGTCTTAGATCTGAGGACTGATCTGAACTAACTTTACTGAACTAATCAAAACTGAGTAACTAAAACTGTTCTAAGATTAGCTAAATTGAGATGGTACTGACTAGTGGGAGAGTCTATAACTGACATATAACCACGTGAGCTAGACGTGGAATCCGATGTATACACCCCATCGGTAGGACCCAATATACCTTGCTAGGGTATAAAGGCATAAACTGGGTAATCACAAGTCTGGGCCATAAGGCCAATAAAATAACCTACGGTGGCAATGTAGTTCTGGAAACCTGGGTGTTATACCCCGGAAGCCGAAAGATCAGACCCAGGAGTTGAAACACAGAAAAACTCAAAACTGGCACCAGGCTTCAGGACGGGTCGTGAGATGACCCATGAGAGCAGCCCACGAGTCGTGATATGACTCGTGGGGAGGCCAGGTGAGAAGTTTGGGCACTTGAGGAATGAGGTCCCCATGGGCATGACCACGACTCATGGTCAGACCCCACGAGTCATTAGGTTAGTCGTGGGGTGGGTGAGAAAGAAAAGAGAAGGGAGGGAGACAATGTACTTGACGGAGGACCCCACTAGTTTTGGTCAGTCACCACGATTCGTGGGGAGGGTCGTGGTCAGCAATTTTAAAAAAACTTGGTATTAAGGAAGTGTATGTAACTAATGGTGACCACGACTCATGGTCACCAGATAACGATCCGTTATTTCTTCCGCCGTGAGCCCAGTAGGTTTGAGAAGCAGTGTACTTCACGAGTTACGCCACAAATCGTGGCCAGTGGGGACGATTCGGGTCAGTCATTGGGACTACCTGACAGTTACTTCCTACAATTTTCATAAGGGTATTTTAGTAATTTCCTAACCTCCTAGATCCTAAACTAAGTCATTTTGGGTTATTTTGAGGGATAAAGAGATTTCCCCCTCATTCCCACTCATCTTTAGAAAATAGACTGTATGCTTTCCTCTCAAGAAGCTCTCAAACAAGACTAGGGTTTTTCCTCCATTGCAGCAGTCCAAGCTTCCTTCTCCAAGGAAATTCTAACTCAGGTATGTGAGAATTCAACAAGGGGATAGTTCTTCCCTTGTGTCCCCCCAAAACCCTTCACTAGTTCTCTACAAAATCCTAGCCCTGATTTTTTGAATGTGAAGGGAATATATGTCAATTTTTCTTTGAATTCACATAGAATGATATCCATGATTATTTCAGATATTATTTCTATCATTTCATGATTAAATTGATGTTATTTCCGTAAAAGTGAATTCTAGCCCGACAGATTTTTGAATGTTGAGAAATTCTTGATAATGTTTTGTTTAATCCATGTGAATTATTATATTATACTAATTATGGGTATTTTCCACCAGCTAGTGATAGTATTGATGATTATCCTTGTACATTGAGTTTAGCCTTAGTCCTTGAGGGTAGAAAAGACTAGAAATTTTTCTGAAATGATAAACCTTGAAATTTTCTTGATTATATCAGTGTGGTGAATTCCCATATTATCTTATATGCTAAATTCTCAGTCAGATACATGGTTTCCTAGCTTTAGTCAAAATATGAAAATACTCAGTGTTAGTAAGAAATGTCAGCTGATCAGTTTGACTACTGAATTTCCTGAGGTATTAGTATTACCTCCCAGTTGTCAGAATTAGATTCAGAATTCAATTTATTGGTCCACTAGGCGGTCATGACACTTTACATATATCTATGACTAGCATTAGGACCCCAGTTCAGATTATAATTTGTTCTTAGATGGTTACGATGCTTCTAGATAAGCAGTTCTGACCAGTCTAGAACCCAGTTTCAGAATCTGGTCCGATAAGACTCTCAGGATACTCTCAGATATGTAGCCTTAACTAGTATTGGGCCCCAGTTTTGAGCTATCAGATTACTACTCAGTCTAGGACTATCCAGTGGGAGTAGGACTTAGCACCGAGAGGACTGGGGTTCCAGCACACCCCAGTTCACAGAACTACGTTGCCAGCATAGGTTTCAGTACTTATTGTCTTTATTGGCCCCAAACTTTTATGATCACCCAGTTCACGTGTTTACATGTCGGTTATAGACTCTCCCACTAGTCAGTTCAGTCCAGTCTCAGTTCATTTAAGTGAAGATCAGTATTCCATACTTAGAACATGCTTTGACCATTAGACAGGGTCTTCTAGACCACCTCAGTATTTCAGCTATTCAGACCAGTAGCATTAGTTAATCATTTCATGTCTTTCAACTCAGCCTTTCTCTTATTATTTATTCTATTGTGTATGGTTTCTCTCACTTACTCAGTACATTCAAAGTACTGATGCGTACTTTTATGTTGTATCATTTTATGATACAGCTGCAGGATCTCAGCCGCAGCTTCGTTAGTCGACCGCTCACCAAAGACCTCAACTTTACCAGTTGGTGAGTCCTCATCCTTTGAGGATGGAGATTTATTCATTTTAGTATATTTTCATTTCCTTCTGTTTAGATTTAGAGTTAGTTGGGGGCTTGTCCCAATAATTTATCAGTCATAGTGGCTTTCGGACTTAG
>JACEIK010002231.1:28669-60935 GCA_018107945.1 Datura stramonium | reverse complement strand
GACACGGCTCCATCGCGGAGCCCCTTTAATCCATGCTTTCCTTGGCTTTTTCCTTGCTCGCTTCCGAGTCCATTCCCGATTTCTCCCAACATGCATCTTAACTTCATAAAATTATAGTTTTCCTACAAAACAACGCTAATCATGTTGGTTATAAATTCACATTTTAACTATAATTTACATGAGAATGTACAAACATCAATGGATAAACAAGACGAAATGACGCATTTGAGTATCACTTGGGCATACAAATCTGCCCAAGATCAAGTAATACCTATCTGTAAGTACTCTGAGAGTGTTATTGGACCGGATTCTGTGACTGGTGTCCCAAGACTAGCCAGAGCTGTTTATCTGAAAGCGTTGTAACCGTCTAAAGAACAAACTGAAATCTAAAGTTGGGTTGTAAGACTGGTCAGAGCTGCATATCTAGAAGTGTCACAACCGTCTACAGAACCACTAAAATCTTATATCTAAGTCAAATATTGATAACTGAGAGGCACCACTGATACCTCAAGAAAAGACTATAGTCAAACTGATCAGCTGACATTTCTAAACAACACTGAGTATGCTAATAATCTGACTGAGACTGGACTAACATGCATCTGGCTAAGATTTCAACATATACTAACTATATGGGAATCCCAAAACTGATAGAATCAAGCTACAGGGAAAACTATTCCAACACGCAAGATTTTAATTTTACTGAACTGAGAAACTAGGGCCAAATCATTCCACTAGATGCTAGTTTTCACAAAATTATAGAAGTAGGGAATAATAAAGAAGTTAATATCATGAGTAATATTCCACTTGAAATATTAAAGAAATTTGTCTAAAAACTTTCTTCATTTCGAATCCACAGGGTTGTAACTGATAGAAGAAATAGATAAAGGTTTTGGGGACACAAGGGAAGAACAATTCCCTTGTTGAATTCCCACATACCTGGATAAGAAATCCCTTTAGAAAAATCTTGAATTTCTGCAACTGTCAAAGAGCCCTAGTTCTAGAGTGAGAGGAAAGATCTGGATTACGAACGTTCTTCTGAAAGTCTAAGTAGTGAATGAGGGAGGAGAACCATTTAACCCCTCTAAATTCTTTGAGAATATTCTTAAAACAACATAGTTTAGGAATGAAATAGGTGGGAAATTACAAAAATATCCCTAGAATAAAATCTGGAAAACTGCCCGATAGGGGACCAACGGGTCACTCAACGAGTCGTTGGTTGAGACCATGACTCGTTGGGACCAGTCATTGGTCCTACTGCCTGGGTTCTGGGTTCACTGGATTTGGCAACGAGAGACACCAAGACTCATTGGATGAACCAATGGGTAATTGGTTACTCCCGTGGTCACTGGATGGAAAAACTAGATGGTCTGACAACGAGCAACACAATGATTCGTTGGTGTACCCAACGGGTCGTTGTGTCCAGCAGTTATCTTCACTGGGGAAAAATTGTAAAAATCCCAAACTTGACACGAGGGATGGTTACAACGACTCGTTTTGTGGGACAATGGGTCGTTGCTACCACTCGTTGTCACTGAAGAGGGTTTCTGGGTCTCTCAACTAACGACTCACACCATGAGTCATTGTATCAAACGACGACTCGTTGGTGGAGTCGTGGGGTCCTGGAAAAGGAGTTCTGAGCTGGGGAACCAATGAGTGACAAGATGAATTGTTGTTTCTCACGACGGATCATTCCATATCCCATGGGTTCTCAAAAGACCGAGCAGGGCTGACCACAACTGACACAATGAGTCGTTGGAGCTAACCATGACTCATTGTTTCAGTGGTTCTGAGGCATTTTTTTCTTGTTTCTTCTGGATTGTCTTGCAAGGTCTGAGTTTGGTCTAGGAAAGTTTTGGGGTGTTATAGTAGTACTTAGCACCAAGTAGTCCATGGTTCAGTACACCTAGGTTCTCAAAACTAAGTTGCCACCATAGGTTATTAGCACAAATGGGCCCAGATACTGATCATTCAGTCCATTCACTATAGCCTGACAAGGTACAGTGGGCCTTCTCCGATAGGGGGTATACATTGGACTCCACGTTTAGCTCACGTGATTACATGTCAGTTATCATTTCTCCCACAGTACAGTTTAGTCCAGTACAATCATGACTCTGAGTCTAGTCCAGATCATCATATTTTAGTCTTTTTTTGCAGTATTACAGTTCCGCTTATTATTACTCAGTATATGTATGTTTTAGTTCCTTCTCACATGCTCAATATATTCAAAGTACTTATCACATACTTTTATGTGCTATATCATTTTATGATATAGGCTCAGGTACCCAACCCCAGTACCGCAACTAGTCTCTCGGCGATTTCCCAACAACTTCAGTGGTGAGTCATCATCTACCGAGGCCCAGAGTTTCATTCTCAGTTGTATTTCTTGTTTTAGTTTTAGACATTAGAGTTAGCTATGGGTTTATCCCAGTAACTCATCAGTTTATTTTAGAAGGCTTTCGGACAGTATTTATAGATTCAGCTTAGATTTTCAGAGTTTGTTTAGATTTTATTATTATTCAGTATTTGTTTATTTTTTTAGTCAGCTTCTACTTTATTATTATTACTTTCAGCAAATCAGTCTTACAAGTATGCTTTACCATGGGTTTTCTTAGGGTCACTTGTGATCCTAAGTACCGTGTCGCGTTTAGGGTGTGAACTCAGGTCGTGACAATATGTTTATTAGTCTCACCAACAACATCCATACAATAATTCTGAATCCTTAAATTTTTATCATAATCTTTTGAATGAAACCTATATCCATTGATATTGTAAACATTATAATTTAATATGTATGAGGTAGGACCATATGAAAGTACAAGGATATCTTCCATGGTCTTATTATCATTTTCTTTATGCAGTTGTGCAACCTATCAACAAAAAAAGTATATTACTTTTAAATGAGTAATTCAATATTAATTTCCATATTTGATGTGTATATATTAACTGTACTGAGTATGTGAGAGTATGCAGTTATACAATAACTATATAAAACTATAAGTGATACTAAAACGACATATAATGATCCTATCTAAAATCATAGGTACTGCAAATAGTCTGAAAATTTGAAAGTGCAGGGAGAACTGATAAACTAATTTAGGGTCAAGCATGCCCTAAATTTTGGGAGACTGGACTGTTTGAGGACTACGATTGTACTGTACTGTGGGAATGTCTGTTAATCGACATATAACTATATGTTATACCCCGAAAGCCCTAAGATCAAACCCAGGAGTTGCAATGGAGAAAATTAGGATTTTCTGCACCAGGTCACAGAACGAGTCATCCTATGACCTGTCAGGATGACCACCAGTCATTAAGTGACTCGTGGTGAGGAGCTTTGACTTGTTTGGAAATTTTCAAGTTGGGGTGACCATGGGTGTGACCACAAGTCGTGGTTAGCCCCACGAGCTGTTAGTTCACCCGTGGTTAGGGATGGTTGAAGGAAGAGGAGGTATGGAATAGTGCACTTACGGGTCCTCACTACGACTCGTTGGGAAGCCCCACGAGTCGTGGTGTCGCTCGTGGTGACCCCCCTTGTTATCCTGGCAGTTTAGAGGATGAAAGGTGACCATGAGTCGTGGTCACCAGTAACGAATCGTGATGTTCCCCGTGGTGAGCTCCGGGTAAGGCTTTGGCAGTGCACTTGACGACTGTGGCGACGACTCGTGGTCAGAGGTAACGACTCGTCCAGTCCCTCTTTGGGACTGGCAGTCTGTTTTCCTCTGCGAATTTAGTAAGGGATTATCCATAATTCCTATGATCCTAATACCTAAACTACGTCATTTTAAGCTATGAATAGTGAGTTTTAAGAGGGGTAAGTTCATTCTAAGTTATTCCTAATTCATGCATGCAAGTTTAGAGGTTTTGAAGAGGTGATCAAGCCTAGTCCTTCAAGTTTTTCTTCAATTCTTCATTGGGAAATCAAAGGAGTGGTAGAATCAGTTATTCTCAAGTATGTAGGTTTATGAATGGGTGAAATCGTTCACACCCATTCCCAACTCCTATCTAATTCATGAAATTCTATTGAGGTATTCTATGGGGTTTTATCCCAATTCTTATGAAATCCTTATGATCTATCTACGGGTTAATCCCTCTCATGTATAAATTGATGTTTTATGAATCATGGGAGATTTTATAACTATTTAGATTTAAATTTCTACAAACTATTCCCAATTATGCATGTTTCATAAAAGTTTAAGTTATGATTTTATTTTGATTTTTATGTTCATTAACCCATTATGATTAACTTATGACATGATTTCTCTCTGGAACTTACTATGGATTTATGTGATATCAAGTATATACATGTTTACAAGTATGCATGAACTTCATGATTTATGAATTTATGATTTTGGCCGACTCACGGGCCTTATGTTCATGTCTAGTTCACGTATTTCAAGCATGCTTATGATTACATGATTTTAAACTAGCCTATGAATCTTATGTGAATTATCCTATGAGCACTATATATATTTTGGGAGTAGCATTTAACACCGAGTAGACCTCGGGTCCAAGCATACCCCGAGTCTCAGAACTACGCACCAATGAAGCCATGATGGGACCTCCTTTGCTACTGTCCCTTTGCCCGAGTGGACCTTTCATGAGTGATATCACACCTCTTTCATGGTTCTACCCTTGGCAAGGTATGAACACCCTCCCGACTAGGGGTTTACAGGTCGGGCTCCATGTGTGCTCATATAGGGTATGTCGGTTATAAGAATCTTCCACTATTCCTCATGATTCATGTATGGTTATGATTATATACTTTGGCTAAAGTCATGTTTAATAAATCTTTTCTATTATGAATATTATTATGAATGATTTACAAATATTTTGGAAACCTTGAGACTTATATTTATATTATGATAATTACGTTATGATCATGTTGTCCTACTCTCATGAACTTTTATGTATTTTAACTGTCCATTTTACTTACATTGCATACTTGGGACATTTCACGTACTGACCACATAATTTATGCTATATCGTCTTATGATACAGGCTCCGACATCTAGACTCAGTTCCGCTAGTCAGATCTCCGGAGTTAGCTACTCTCAGTATCGATTGGTGAGTCCTCATCTTGCGAAGGCCCTATTTTATTAGCTGTATTACGTCTTTCAATTTTATACTTGTCAGTTTAGTTGGGGGTGTTGTCCCCTTAACCCATCGGATATGTTAGAGGCTTTCAGACTTTGTATAGTAATCAGCTTGTCATGTCTTATGTAAATTCTAGTTCTGATGTTATGTTATGATTAAACTTCCGCTATGTTTAGTATGATAAATCTTCCGCTTTTATTGATTGAGTTAGATGTATATTCATTCCATCGGTTGAGTTGGAGTCTCTCGGGGCTCCTTGCCCCGTGTCTCGATCTGGGCCTATGTTCAGGTCGTGACACTATGTAAGCTAAACATGGAGTTCAATGTATACACCCCATCGGTGAGAGCCCACTGTACCTTGCTAGGGTATATTAGTTGAACTGTGTAATCACCAATTGGGTCCCATTCGGGCTAATAGCCTATGGTGGCAGGTAGTTCTGAGAACCTGGATGTGATGAATCCCGGTAACTCGATGTTGAGTACAACTCCCAGCTGGAATCCTAATTATATATATCTGAACTGATTAGCTCGAAATTCGTATCCTAAGGCTAAGTTAGAACTACTTATCTGGAAGTGTCCTAAGAGCCTAAGGACCTGATAACTGAAAATACTAAAAACTCTGGTAGACTGATAAAGTGGTAAACTGATAGACTGACATTTCTGGGAAAAAATATTAAGTATACCCATGAAATGAAAATTTCTAACTTGTAAATAGAAAACATACATGTTGTGAACTATACTAAGATAATAACCCATGGAAAATAGCAATTTATACTAGCTTTTAAATTATGTAGAATTCAACCAAAAAATCATACTAAAAAGTCTAGGGTTAGAAGACATACTATGAGAATTAAGTCGAGAACATGAAAATCATATACTAGGGTTATAGGAACTTGCAAAAACAAAGGAATTTAAGGAACATTCAGTAATACCCCGGAAGTGCCTAATACTAGACTCGGGATTCGAAATGAAAAATAGCAGGAATTTGAGATTTCTTCTCAGAATGAGTCATGATATGGGTCATTGGTTGGAATAACGACCCGTTGGAAGTGCCTGTGGTGAGAATCTGCAGGGTAGGCTGGGAAGTAACGGGTCTCAAGATGACCCATTGGTTGAAGTAACGAATCATTGGAATGAGTTGTTAGGAGGATGGTCTTGGGCAAAGAAGGCTGGCACGAGTCATAGGACGACTCATTATTAGGAACAACGAGTCATTGTAAGTTTCCGTTGGGAGGAATTCCAGAAGATGAGCAATGGTGGTAACGGACAGAAACGATGAGTCGTTGGGACTAGTAACGACTCGTCGTAACCAGTCATTGTTGGGGACCTGAGTTCAAATCTAGCGAGGTAAAGGGAGGCAGTAACGGGTCATCTTTTAGAGTAACGACCCATTTTATCGAATCATTGTATCAAGATCAGAGAAGTTAAATAGTGATAAAAGAATTAACAGACGAATACCATGAGTCGCGGTATCAAGGAACGACCCATTGGATCAGTCATGGTCACTAGCAATAGAGATTTTCCAGATTTTTCATTAAGAGTATTTTTGTTATTCCTAAAGTCCTAGGATCCTAAACTACATCGTTTTAAGATCTAAATAGTGTTTTAAGGGGGGTAACTTCATTCTAAGAATTCCCACTCCATGCATGCAACCTAGAGCCTTCCTTGAAGATCAAGTTTGAGGAATTTCATCAAAATCTCTTCAATTTCCTTTGGGCTTTCAAGTGGGAGTGTGAATTCAATTTACCCAAGTATGTGAGGCTATGAATGAGGGTTCCTTTCACTGTCATCTCCTAAATGCTTCTCAATTCCATGGATTTTAATTCTAGATTCAAGTTTCATGATCTATGGGGTTTATTCCAATTCTTGTAAAATTCTCTATGATCCATCTATGGGTCAATTCCTTTCATGTATTAAATCATATTTTATGATCTATGGCTAGATTTTATAACTATTTTGAATATAAATTTATAGATTTGAATTTAAATCCAATCATACCCAATTATGTATGTTTTATGAAAAGTCAAATTATGATTTCATTATGATCTTAATTAGCCTAGTTATGATATATGTTTTATGATTTGATTTCACTCAAGTACTTATCATGGATTCATAAAATGTCAAGTTTATACATGTTTTACAAGTATGCATGGATTTCATGATTGATGGATTTATGACTCTTGGCCAATTTATGGGCCCTTGTTCATGAAAACATGTATTTTAAATGAGGATCAATGATGTTATTATTTATTTGTCCATGAACTTCATGAACGATTTTACGGTTACTATATGAGCCCTGATGTGCATGTTTTTGGGAGCAGTGTCTACCACCGACTAGCCCGGCATTTAAAGGAATATGTCGGTGTCTCAGAACTACGTGCCACCATAGGTTTATATATATTCAAATATTAATGGATCCCCTCTTTGTGATATCAAATACTGCACGTCCCTTGCCTGGAAAGCCTGGGACAGCTCTGCCCACTTGAATGAGATAGTTGGGGCATCATGTAAGGCTCTACAATGGTGGTGTCGGTTATGACGCATCCTCCCATTGCTCCTCATGATTTATGCATGGTTATGTTTATGATACTTTTGCTCAAGTCATGTTTATGAACCTTTTCACCTATTATTATGATTATGATTGATTTATGAATGTTTTGAAAACCTTGAGCCCTTATGTTTACATTATGATATTTATGTTATGATCGTGTTGTCCTACTTTTATGAACTCTTATGTATTTAACTATCCATTTTTACTTGCCTTGCATACTCAGTACATTTCAAGTACTGATCGCATACTCTATGTTGTATCGTTTCATGATACAGGTTCGAGGGATCAGTCTCGGTCACATCATTAGCCCGGCTTTCCTTTCAGACCTGTCTAGCCGGTGTTGGTGTGTCCTCATCTTTCGAGGACGTTCATCCATCTATATGTAATACCCCAAAAGTGCTTAAGAATAGACCCGGGAGTTAAAAGTTGAAAACTATAGAAATTGGGAAAATTTATTCAGGACGGGCCAAGGAACGACTCGTGGTATCAAACCACGAGTCATTGTATGCAGTCATTGGTTAGGGGAGTGTTGGTGGTAGTGGAGAAAAGGACGACACAAAGATTCATTGTTGGGAACAACGAGCCATTGTCAGCAGGCGTTGGAAGAGGTTGGGTTCAGCAGGTAGCATACAACGGGCCTTCCAATGACTCGTTGTGGGTTGAAACGAGTTGTTGTTACCAATCGTTGTTTTGGTAAGTGGAATTCCAGTGTATATAACAAATCGAGACCATGACTCATTGGAAGGAACAACAAGTCGTGGTGAGGGGCGTGGTAAGCAGGTTCAGAATTTGTGATAAGCAAAAAATGGATGGTGTAACAGATCATGGTTTCAGAGGACGAGTCATCCCGTCCGTCCGTTGGTCAGTTCTAGAAGTGAGCCATAGAAGTGCAAACCACGAGCGATAGAACTGGTCGTCATTATCTCTAACGACCTGTTGGTCCCGTCCGTTAGTTCAACCCGGCAAGTTTTCAGGCCAGATTCATTAAGGGCATTTTTGAATTTTTCATGCTAAGAGACCCTAAACTACGTCTTTTTTTAGCTTATTAAAGGTGGGTTTTTAGGGAGATAATTTATTCTAAGTCCCCATTCATGCACGCAAGATCATAGAGAGGTAATCTAAGGTGATTCAAGGCTCTTCTCTCCAATTCTTCCAATCTTCTTCTTGGTAAATTAAGGGGAGTTAAGAACCAGTTATTCTCAGGTATGTAAGGCTATCAATGGGTGATTTCTTCCACACCCATGCCCATTCTCTATGATTTTTACGAAAATCTTATTAAAAGATCATGGGGTTTTGAAGATGATTTTTATGAAAGTCTAATGATTTGATAATGGGTTTTGCGATTTTAGATTCTCATCATAATCTATGGTTTTAATCAGTTTTTATCATTTGAATCATTTATAATTTTATCAATTTCGATTTCTATGAAATTAAGCCTAATTATGCATGACCTATTATGAATCGATGTATGATCTTCTCTTCAAATGATGATATTTACGAACCCGGTATGATTTACGACTTGAATTATGAATTTATTATATTACCCATCATGATTTTAATTTCAAGCTATATCCATGATTTACAAGTGTGTATGAACTTTATGAATCATGAATTATGTTTTGGCCGACTCACAGGCCTCATTTCATGTCTAGTTCACGTATGTACAAGAATGTTTATGATTATCATGATTTAACTATCCCATGAACTCATGCTCATGCAAGCTATACTATGAGCACTATATATGTTTTGGGATGTAATGAACACAGAGTGGGTTCAAGGCCTAGGTTCTGACCCAGATACCATAAACTACGTGCCACCGTATTAAGTGTTGGGACCTCCTATGTGACCTGCCCCTACCCAAAATGGCCCTTTTCATGGTGATATCACACTTTCATGGTTCTACCCTTGGCAAGGTACGGACACCATCCCGACTAGGGTTACAAGTCAGACTTCATTTGTGCTCATATGGGGTATGTTGGTTAAGAGAATCTATCAATGTTCCTCATGTTTTATTCATGTTTATGATTATGTATATTGGCTCAACTTCATTTTCACAAAGCTTTTTTCGTATGATTAAGTGAGTACAATTGCACATGAATGTTTGAAAAACCTTGAACCTTACGTTGTGTTATGATGTTTATGATATGAGCATAATGTCCTTCATTCTTTGATCATTTATGAGTTTTATATGTTTTAGATGTCCGTTTTACTTACCTTGCATACTCATTAATTTCCACATACCGACCGCATACTTTCTATGTTGTATCAAGCCATGATACAGACCCGCTCACGCTCACCCTCCTCAGTAGTGCTTTAGAGATTATTATCAGCATATTTGGTGAGTCCTCATGTTTCGAGGGATATATTTTCAGACTCTATGCTTTTCTTTTCGATTTTGTAGAATTGTTAAGCTGAAGGCGGAAGTTGTCCCATCATCTTGTCTTTCATGATTAGAGACTTTTCGTACTACAAGTTGTATTCAAATGTCAAGGCTATGGATTATGTATTGTCCTTTCTCCGTATTTATGACATGTTTACATTTTCTTATGTTAAGTCTTCTACTTATGTGATTGAATTAGATGTGTGCTCATGCCATGGGTTGAATTAGTCTCTCGGCTCCTTGTCCCATGTCTACGATTCTAGGCACGTTCGGGCCGACAACTTGTATTAGAGCCATAGTGTAACAGCCCAGACCACCGCTTGTATAAATTAACCGCTTTGTAGCTCACCCTCACGGTTTTAAAATGCGTCTACAAGGGAGAGGTATCCAAGCACTTAAAAGCACTCTTCGTTCTCCTCCTCCCCAACCGACGTGATTTTGCCTAGACGACGCGATTTGCCTAAGGCAAGCCTCACACTCACTCCCCCTTGGGACTCGGGTCCACTGGAGGCTTGGCCCCACCATCGGGTTTGCCCCACCACCGACCCGGCACCGGCTCTGATACCACCGTAACAGCCCACTCACCGCTTGTGAAATTGTTCGCTTGGGCTCACCCTCACGGCTTAGTAAAACGCGTCTACAAGTGGAGAGGTATCCAAGCAATTTATAAAGCACTCTTTTCATTCTCCTCCCCCAAACCAATGTGGGATTTGCCTAGACCAATGTGGGATTTGCCTCCAAGGCAAGCTCACACTAGTTTGTCACGCCCCGCCCGGGGGTAAGGACTGGCACTGTGCCCTAGGAAGGACTGACTATTAATCAGCGGGCCTAGTACATCTCGTGCCTGGCTAGTTTCTATCTCGTGCTCTCTGAAACAAAGGTATAATTGTCAGAACATAGGCTCTCCGCCAATCGGGCGATAGCCACCGTGGGAAGCATCAACAAACTAACCAGAAACATTCTAATATCAAGGAACTTATGCGGCCGACAGCGCCACTATGCCGCCTAGTCATCTCGAAACTTAACATAGGGAAAACGTGTTACGTGATAAGCAAGGTCACCACTACTATTAAACTATGGCCCCACACGGCCAACATAAAACAGAAATACTAAACAGCTATAACAAACTGCACGGCCCCACACGACCGGCTCAACTGACTCACAAATGGAGATAATATATACAATCTGCAAGCCTCTATGAATAATAATAGAACCGACGGACAAATGGCCCCACCTACCCATACTGCATAACAAAGGAAAAGAGCTACACTGGGAATCATACTCCAGATGACAGAGTTGATGACTCTATAGCTGGCTGGGATCACGGTGATCGCTCCTCGTTTCCATGAGTACCGCAGCAAGTAATGCGCCGCCATCGGCGTCGGCACCACCGTACTGGAGTATGCAAAGCAACCGGAATAATATAACCGAAAGCAATCAATATAAATAGCATAACTAGAAATTCTGTGTAGCAGGAGATAAATCAACTGGGAAGCCGATATAAACCGAATCAAGTTGTCTCGTACCGATGGGGGCAGCAGGGGCGTACCTGTGACGCGATGGCCTGCTGTCTAGTAGCTAATATATAGCACACAAGCATAGATATATAAGTAGCACGCAAGAGCCAATACCAACCCCATAAGCCGGATGGCGCTGTAAGCAAACAATCTATATACCCTACCCTGGTCAAAACCAACAAAAATAAGTCACTCCACTCATCTTCTCACTAGGAGCTCCTCTACCGCCCCCGGGTTCCGGCTGCCATAGCCTCCGATATAAATAACTATGTCCGAGTCCGGGAGGGACTCCCAGATAGTATATGTAATAGATAGGTCTGTTTCCCGGACACGAACTCAATAAAGGCTATCTCGAATGTAGATCGTACTGCTCGGAACTACTCAACAGAATATTTGTACCGGATAAAGACTGACAATAAAACTCAATGTGGTCAGCGGTACTGTAGAGGGCCGGATCAAACTGATATGGGAAAGCTTCATCCCATCTTCGTCCAAGCCGGGGACGGCATGCCACCCTCGAGTGACGTAAACCCACCCGCTTAGTGGGCGACACGACACAACTCCAAAGGCGAGGACGCTCAATAAGGTGCACGCCACATCAAGTCTCAACAAACAAATAGCACATATAAATAACAAAACATGTATAATCGAAAAGTCTATCTCGAAATCTCGATTTCTTATTCTCGATCTCTTCCGTACTATACCGATTCTTTACTGATTATACTGATTCTGTAATCTTTATTTAACTGTTTGGCTAATCTATAGCCAGGATACTATCTGTCTGAATGGCTAATTTGTAGCCAATATCTCATCTGTCTGAATGGCTAGTCTATAGCCACAAATTGTCTCGAATGGCTAGTCTGCAGCCATAATACTGCCTCGGTCTATCCGATTTACTTACTAACTTTTATCTCCGAAAAGTCTGTATCTTTTATTCTACAACATGCTTGCTAATCATACAATTGGCTATACTGAATTTGGAAGAATGCTAACTCGCCCTTGGCGCATACTTTTCTATCTTTTGAATCAATACGATACGACAACGCAACTCCAGATTTACTAAACTTACTCAATACTCAACATTCAACTCCGAGAATTCAATTACGGAGTTTACTATGATTTATATGACTAAAAACTTAACATGCCGAGGGAAACTGCTTTTTACATACCTTAACCTCGAGTTATCCGACTGTCTGACTAGGGCTCACAAGCACTCCTACTATTACTCCCAATCGAATTCATATACACGTCAATTAGTACTAAATACAACACTATTCTGAAGGACGACGTCACTTAGATATATTTATAGCTAAATAGGCTTATCGAAAGACTACAATAAAACTTGCTATTTTTCGTATAGGTCCGTGTAAGGGAGAAGTATTCACTTTACTGGCCAGGGATCACATGTATTAACAGGTTTGGTGCAATTCTACTTACCTTGGTCCGGTAGCTCGACGATTCGTTGGCCGTATTTTATGAAACAAAAATCCGTAGGAATGCTCCCCTGCCGTTAAATACCTCAAGACTCGAGGTTAATTTAGATTTGACTATGTTTGGCAACAGAATTGGACGATAATATATTCACCCTCTTCGTCTCTCTCTCCGTTGTCAGTGTTTTCTCGGAAATTTAATATAAGTAATGAACTTAAAAAACCATAGTGGGGGCTTTAGATACTTGGGCCTAGACAGCCCAACGTGTCACGAGCCAACGCGGGCATCCCGCCCGTGACACGGCCATCGCGAGGGGCTCGCCCGGCTCTTTCCGCGGTGGTCCGACTGTGTTTCATTGCCTGATCTTTCCCCAGCCTTTTCTAGCACGTATGGCTTTCAAATACGCTTAAAACCAACGCAAATAGGCCATCTAGGTGTCAGGAATCTTACTTGGTGTAACATTCTCCCCCATTTAAGAACATTCATCCTCGAATGAACACGCTATATGCAGGACTACTCAACTAGCTTAACTTGTTTTAGGAAAATTTCGCAGTTTCCCGTAATATGGACCGTCCCAAAACCCGGAAGCCGCGTAAAAGTCCAACACAGTACTCCACACAATACTATAGACCCATTTGATAGCTAAACATCAATCTTTCTCATTTATACATATACAACCAAAGGTATTGCATAAGTAATAATATTGCATACTGTCGCCGACTCAGGCTCCGGGAATGTGAGGATATCTAGCTTATATCTTCCTCCGCCTCCCACGCCATCTCCCTGCCTCGTTACACACAATACTTTGAAAGACGCAATATCTTTTAGTTCTAAATCTCGCAATCTATTTGTCTAGATAGTTACCAAGAACTTCTGTAGGCTGCCTTCTTCCGTAACCTCGGATATCCCGGATCGGGATCAAGCCCGACGGGGTCTCCTATGCATTAAAGATAGATACATGAAAGATCGATGAAATCCGATTCTAACCTCGGGAGGCAAGTTCAACTCATACGCCACTTGGCCTATCTTTCGACGTAATCCGATATGGCCCGACAAACCTTGGTGAATGAGCTTACCTTTCTTGCCAAATTCCCCACACACCCCTTTCATCGAAGACACTTTCAAAAATACCCAGCCATTCACATCGAACTCCGGTTTCGCGCCGCACATCTCGCATATGATTTCGGTGCCTGCAGTCGTAAGTGTTCTCTCGATAAGTTTTACCTTCCTCCCGATCGCCGAACAATATCTGGCCCAATCAACGCCGATTCCCTATTTCAAACCACAAACACGGCGACTGCATTTCCGCCCGTATAATGCCTCAAAAGGTTTCATTCTGATAGCCGAGTGATAGCCGTTATTATAAGCAAATCCCGATTAGAGGCAAATGTCATCCCAACTACCACTAAAATCTAGCACACACGCCCGTAGACGCCCCCGAGCGTTCCGAATAGTGCGTCGCCTTGTCCATCCGTCCGAGGGTGGAATGTTGTACTCAAGTTAATCTCGCGTCTCTTACCTCTCTCAAACGATCACAAAATCTAGCCGTAAATTGTGCTCGTCTCGAAATAATGATACCTGGTCACTCCGTGCAATCTCGACTATTTCTCGGATATACAAACTCGGCATAATCTTCTACTGAAAGTAGTTCTTATCATGTGAAAATGAGCCGATTTGGTCAACTGGCCAACTATCACCTATAGAGTCATATCTATGTCTAGTACGGGGAATCTTTGCCACAAAATCCATATTCACGCTTCCCATTTCCGTAGAGGCACAGCCTATGTCCCGAGTTAACCCGCCTGGAGCTTCGATGTTTTGCTTTCACCTGCTGGCGTTAGGACACCGGGCTACAAATTCGGCCAATTTCATACCGGCCACCGCAGTTCTTTCTTTGATATCATGGTACATTTTCATCACAATGGGTGGAGAGAATAGCGGGCGCAATGTACCTGATCATAATCAGCCGCGGAGGCCTGAACATCGAACACATAGACGGCTCCTTACAACGCAGCACTCCATCCTTTCGTTACTGAAATCTCGCGCTTTCCCCTCATGAATGTAATCTTTAAGTCGATCGTGTCGATCTTCATATCAGCTGCCTTACTTCCAATTACTAATGACGACACGGCGATATTCTGAACTACCACTTTATCGTCCTCTGTTTCTGCTATACGAACGGCTAGGACTAGCTAACCGATGTATCTCGACTCGCTCATGGGCCAAGCCACAAAATATGCCAAACTTTTCCACGTGGATTTCACATCGAGTGTCTGCTATAACATGTTTCCTCCTGTGGTACGCGTAATACTCCATGCCATAATCTTTTTAGCAATTCCAACCAGCGACGCCGTCGCAGATTCAACTCCCTCTCGGGTGAAGATATACCGTAGGCTTTTATGATCCGTGAAAATATTCACATGGACACCATACAAGTAATGTCTCCACATTTTCAAGGCGTGGATCACTGCGGCTAACTCTGTGTCGTGGGTAGGGGGTAATTCTTTTTGTGTTTCCTCAGCTGTCTGGAAGCATATGCAATCACTTTTACCATGCCGCATCAACCACAACCCAACCCGACGCCCCGATGCCGCAATACACCGAATAACCTTCGTACCTTCCGGCAATGCTAACACCGGCGGAGGGTTAATCGTCTTTCAGCTTCTGGAAGCTCTGCTCGCATGCCTCTGTCCACTGAAACTTTGCTGCTTTCTCTGCGTCCGCCTGGTCGAGGTGCCGCTCTAGTCGAGAACCCTTCAACAAACTCCTGTAGTAGCAACCTCGCTAAACCTTAAAATCAAGCGGACTTCAGCCGGAGTGGTAGGCCTAGCCACAAGCTGAATGCTTCTGCCTTCGCATGTCAACTCCGTATACCAGCATCCGACACACTGTGCCCCAAAAAGGCTAATGAGTTAAGCTGCAAATCTGCACTTGGAGAACTTAGCATATAACCGGCGATCCTTGAGAACTGAGCACTCGTCCGTAAATGAGCCCGTGATCCGCTCGTAACGAGAATACAATTGTAATATCATCAATAAACACTATCACGAACAGGTCCAAGTATGGTCTGAAAATACTAGTCATCGAGTCCATAAATATTGTTAGCATTCACAACCCAAAGGACATAACTAGAAATTCAAAGTGTCCATACGGGCTCCCGAACGCCGTTTGGGAATATCTCTTTCTACGTACCGAACCTGTGGATATCCTGGATTGCAAGTCAATCTTGGAAAAGTATCTGGCTCCCTATAACTGATCAAATAAACCATCTATTCGGGAAGAGGGTACTTGTTCTTCACCGTAACTTTATTCAACCTGGGTCGATAATCTATACACACACGAGCGGTAGCCATCTTTCTTTTCACAAATAACCGGCGCACCCCATGGCGAAGTACTCGGCCTGATGAAACCTTGTCTAGCAAATCTTTCAGCTGCTCCTTTAACTCTCTAAGTTCGGCAGGAGCCATACGATAGGAGTGAATTGGATATAGGGCCGAGTGTCTGGGTAAAAAATCAATAGCAAAATCTATTTCCTTTCTCTCGGGGAATACCAAAAACTCATCTGGAAAAACATCGTGGAACCTGCCACCACCAGAGACGTGACCGGAATGTCGGAGACTCGCCGACATCCCGAACTCCCGACTAGGTGGTAATACATCCCTTAGTTATCAATTTCCTCGCGCTTGAAGGTAGGAAATAAACCTACCTTTTGGCGTAGCGGTGCCGCCTTTCCACTCCCGCACCGCCTCCCGGAAAGTGGAACCTGACTGCCTTTTGTCCAACATTCTACATTGGCATAGCACGACTAGCCAATCCATACCCATTATGGCACGAAGTCTATCATTTTCTAGCTCTACCAGACCATCAGAATCACGGCCGGCTGAATCCTTTCTACTGCATACCTCGGTAAATCCCGCTAGCTATAATAGAGTCACCGACGGGGCGTGGGATAATTAAAAGGGCTGCTGTAATAATTGCCGTGCAATATTGAACTTTCGTGAGCTACAAATGGGGTAATATATGACAGAAAGGGATCCTCGGATCAGTTCGCATAAGGTAAGGGCGAAACGATAGTCATCGTGTACTGCTACTGCATCTCAGGAGATGCCTTGAAAGGTCCTCCGGTAGTGCATAAGTACGTTTGAGCTCCTAATCAACCGGAGGCCTCGGATCTACCTCGGCTCGCCTCGAGGCTGAGGCCTATGCCCTACCGAGGTCAGCTGAGCTCGTGGCCCTCCGATCCTCCCCGTCCCCGACCGTCTCTCGCCTCCGACCTCTCGGTCGGCAATCTCTCATCCGATGCCCTCCGCCCACAAATATAACACCCAGAGGAGCCATACTTACAAGCTCCGGCATGCGGTCGATCGCAATAAGGGCAGTGGTGAGGGTGTGAACTCGCTTCGCCTCCCTTCTCTCGCCGCGAATCATCACTGCTCGAACTTCCACTAGCCTCGACTCGCCCCGATGAGCAGATTCCTACCGCCGCCGCTATGGTGGAGATGGGGGTTCAGGGGGTCTGTCTCGGAGGTCGAGGCCTCGGGTTCTCTCTGTGTCCCCTTTTGCATCTCGCCCGATCCGTCTCGCGGCACCGTTCGATCGGTCTGTCTACTACTGTCCGCCGTCTAAGACCTCAATGGTCTCGAGAAAAGGCCCGTACTCGGGCGATATCCATATCCTCTCGTAACGTAGCCGTCACAAGCCTCGCATATTCCGGGTTCAGACCCATAATAAATCTGTGAACTCTAGCTGGCATAGTATCAACAAATGTTGGGATGAAAGCAGCGGGCTAAGGAGCCAACCGCAGCATACTCACGTACGCTCCGCCGCCTGCATGCAAAACCGATCCATCCAGCCCGCCTGACCTCTTGCAGGCAAGTAACGGTCTAGGAAGGCCTCCGAGAAGCTGGTCCAGGAGGGGTAACATCTCTCCTCGAGACCTCTCCCAACTCTCGTACCACAATACGCCCATATCCCGTAACCGGCACCGCTGCACCAACAGACTTCGAAGGGGTCATACGATAACCCTAAAATCCTCTCGCATCTCGATCTAGAAAGTCCCGAGGGTCCTCCGCCTGATCTGACCCCGTGAACCGCGGGGGAACCCAGTGCCAAAACTCCTGACCCCGGAACCGCCGACTCCACCTCAAGACTCGCCGCAAGGTGGCGCCGACTGCGCCTGTGCGGCCATCATTTGTGCCAACATAACTACAAAGACTACGAACCTCCCGATCTGATGGGAAGGCACAGGAGCTATCGGGGCGGTGTAGTGCCCAACGGCTCCTGGATGTGAGGGGACTCCTGGAGGGCTGTGATGAAGCTCTATGTCGCCCTCGCATCGGGCCGACTCGTCCTCAAACCGAGGCATCCCGCCGGTGCCTTCTCCTGCTCGCCGTGTTCACCTTTTGCCTGTAAGGTGGTGTCGCCGGCTTTCCATTCTTATCTGTATAAAGAATTCGATAAGTTTTAGGGACTCAAACCCTATACTGTACTGCCTCTATAGCACGACCGACTGAGAAAGAAGAGTAAATCATCCTATCATGCTCTCGGCAAATCTTCTCCCCGCCTATAGCATGTGGTGCACAACACACTATAGACAAGACTCTACTTAGCACGGCTCAAGGTACTCCTCGGGAAATGACTCCGCTTCCGATACCAATTTGTCACGCCCCGCCCTGGGGGATATGACTGGCACCTAGTGCCCTAGTAGGACCTGGACTACTAACTGGGTGGGGCCTAGGCACATCCGGTGCTCGGCTAGCTCTATCTTAGGTTTCGGAAACAAGGGCTATAAGGGCTGTGAAACACAGCCTCTCTCCGCCAATCGGGCCGATAGCCACCTGTGGAAGCATCAACAGCTAACCAGAAACATTCTATCACAAGGAACCTATGTAATGGTCAGGCCACCATGTTGTCTAGTCATCTCAAACGTAACGTAGGGAAACGAAAAGCTACGTGACCGTCAAGGTCACCACTATTATCAAACTATGGCCCTACGTGCCAACATAAAAACGTAAATACTAAGCAGCTATACCGTCCGTGTACGGCCTCACACGACCGGTCAACTGACCACAGCAGGGAGATAATATATAAAATCTGCAAGCTCTATGAATAATAATAGAACCGACGACAAAATTCAATCTACCTATACTGCATAACAAAAGGAAAAGAGCTACACCTCCGGGAATCATACTCCGATGACAGAGCCGATGACTCTTATCAGCTGGTCGGGATCACGAGGGATCGCCCTGTCTATGAGTACCTGCAGGCAATGCAGCGCCCCACTAGGCGCGCACTTCGGTACCGAGTATGCAAAGCAACCGGAATAATATAATCAAAACAACCGAATATAAATAAGCATAACTAGCAATTTTGTATGGCGTAAGATAATCAATCAAGAAGCTGATATAAACTGAATCAAGCTGTCTGTATTGATGCGGCAGAGGCGTACCTGTAGACGCGACGGCCTGCTGTCTAGTAGCTAATATATAGCACATACATAGATATACAAGTAGCACGTTAAGAGCCAATACCAACCCCTCATGTTTCTGATGGCGCCAAGCAAGAAACAATCTATATACCCCCTACCCGGGTCAAACCAGCGAAAATAAGTCACCCACTCATCTGCTCACCAGAAGCTCCTCTACCGGCCCCCGTGGTCCCGGCTCGGGCCATAGCCTCCGATATAAATAACCGTGTTCGAGTCCGAGAATTTCAGATAAAGACTCGTAACAGAGTGGGTCTGCTTCCTATTACAAAACTCAACTGTGGCTATTCGAAATGTAGTCGTACCTATTCCCTGGAACTACTCAACAAAGGGAATATTTGTACTGACAGTACCCTGACACAAACTCAATAGGGCTGGTTTCCGCACTGCAGTGCCGATCGTGACCGATATGGGAAAGCTTCATCCCATCTTCGTCCAAGTCGGGGACGCGCATGCCACCCCTTGGAGTGACGTAAAACCCACCCGCCAGTGGGCGCATTAATGATTAATAACCCAAGGGCGGCGAGGACGCTCAATAAGGTGCCCTCACGCCACATTAAGTCTCAACAAACAAATAGCACATATAAATAGCAAGCATGTATAACTGTAAAAGACTATCTAAAATCTGATTTCTTATTCTCGATCTCTTCCGTACTATACCGATTCTTTACCGATTATACGATTCCTGTAATCTTTATTTAATCGTTTGGCTAATCTGTAGCCAGATACTATCTCGTCCGAATGGCTAATCTCGTAGCCAATATTCATCCGTTCTGAAAGGCTAGTCCGTAGCCATAAAACCGGTCTCGAATGGCTAGTCTCAGAGCCATGGCCACCGCTCGTCTATCCGGATTTACTTACTAACTTTTATTCTGAAAAAAATCTGTTTTTATTCTAAGCAACATGCTTGCTAACTTGCTACAATAGGGTTATACCGACCCGGAATGCTAACTCGCCTTTCGCGCATGCTTTTCTATCTTTCGAATCGGAATACAATAATGCATAACGCAACCCAGATTACTAAACTTACTCAATATTCAACATTCAACTCCGAGAATTCAAATACGGAGTTTACTATGATTTATATGGATAAAACTGCTAACTTGCCGAAGAAACTACTTCACATACCTTAACCTGGAAAGTTATCCGACCGTTGGATTTGAGGCTCTCATTAATACTCCAGCCTATTTCTCCTAACCGCATTCATATACACATCAATGGCAACACACTCAAGGACGACGCCACTTTCGATATATTTATAGCCTAAACTTAGGCTTACTCTTCAAACACTCCAGTCGAAAACTTGCCATTTTCGAGGTCCGTAAGGGAGAAGTATTCACTTTTACTGGGCTAGGAGCACATAGACACCAGCTCGGAGCAATTCTACTTACTCTGTCCTAGAGCTCGACGATTCGTCGCCGTAGATTCACAAAACAAAATTCGTAGGAATGCTCCCTGCTGCTAAGTACCTCGGTACCTGAGGTTAATTTAGAATTTGGACTACGTTTGCGCGTAATTCTGGATGATAATATATTCACCCCCTCGCCTCTCTCGCTCGCCGTGCTTTTCTCGGAAATTTAATATAAGTAAAGAAATAAAACCGAAGTGGGGCTTTATATACTTGGGCCTGGACAGGCCCAATGTGTCACGGAGCCAATGCGGTGGCCCCACCTCCGTGACACGGCGCCATCGCGGAGGGGCTCGGCCCAGCTCTTTTCCGTGGTGGTCCGAGTGTTTCACGTCCGATCTTTCCCCGGCCTTTTTCTAGCACGTATGGCTTTCAAATACGCTAACTCAAACATGCGAATAGGCCATGTAGGTGCCGGGAATCTTACGAGGTGTAACACATAGGTTTTGAAGTGTCCTAGGAAGTCTGAAAGTCACGTTAAGTAGAGTCTTTTTCATTGGTGTGAAGCGCGCCACACTTATGACGAAGAGGGTACTAGACGCTGGAAATGTTCCTCTTTCATTATCTATGTCGTGCGATAAAAAAATCCTCTACTTCTAATTCGTGCTATTCAAATTTGTAGCATCATGCCTCCACACCGAAAGTGAACACCGTAATAAATGGTAATGGTTACGATCATGAGGTGCCAATGGTGAGGAGCATTAGCCACCCACCTCGCTCACGAGGAGTACGCACCGTAGCCAGCTGCCCACGCTGAGTTTAGCCAGCGATTTAGATGCTGGCACAGGCCATGATGGCCCAGGTCCAAAAATCAGAAAAGTGGCGTATTACCCTTAGAATGGGAATGCAAAGGAAGTACCAGTGGTGAGGGATTGAGGATGAGCCCTCCGAGTTCAAGTGTGGCCAAAGATGGATGAGGATCCACACGATTTCATTGAGGAGATTCTTAAGATCACCCAGGTTATGGGGGTGAACAATGGGGAGTGTGTTGACTTGACTTCCTATCGCCCAAAGGGGGTGGCTCATATGGTTTAAGCAAAGGGAGAGACGCCATGACAAAGGGGGTGTAGGCCCGATAGGTCAAGTGAGCCCCACGCGGCATTAATGGATCGGTTCTTCCCTGGGGGATGAGGGAGCTTAAGGCAGCTGATTTTGTTAATTTGAAGTATGGGTAAATATGTCCATTCAGGAGTACGCATTGAGTTCACCCGATTATCGTGGTATGCTCCTCGGAAAGGCGGCGATCAAAGGGCCCTGGCGATTCATTTCAGGCATGGGGTGGAAGATTACTTGACAAGGATTGCAGGATCGCCATGCTTCATCGGGATATTGACTTCCCCTCAGATGCCAGGTGCACAGTAGATGGAGCCGGGTCTGGCCAGAGGCAAGAGGGAGGCTAAGAGGGCTGTGACCGATGCTACGGCTTTCGTGTCGTCGAGGTGGATGGGGCCAAGAGTCTCAAAGACAAAGTCTATCGCCTAGCTCTATCATCGGCCAGCACGCCATCTAGGTTCAGGGAATATCAGAGGAGCAGGCTTCGTGCTCGAGGGACGTGCGCACAGAGCACACTTTTCCATCTTGCAGCGGGCGTGGCAAAGAAGAACCATCCCCGGAGGTGCTTAGTTGGCTCAAATATTTGTTTCTGGGTATGGCAAGCCCAAGCATAGACTTAGGAATTGCCCTCAGCTCGTGATCATGGATCGGTAGGGCCCGTGTGACAAAGAATCCGCCCGCGCTCCAAAGAACACTTTCCCTCAAAGAAGTGCGCCTACTAGTTCAAGATGCCGCCAAAACAGGTTTTATGCTTTAGTATCCTACCAGGAGTAAGAGGCTTCACCAGATGGTCACCGGTATGTTAGAGTATTCCATATTGATACTTATGCCTTGTTAGATCCACGGAGCTACTTTGTCTTTTGTGACCCCTATATTGCTAGTAGTTTTTTGGAGTTATCCCTAAAACTCGTCGCAACCGGCTCGCCTCTACCCAGTCGGTGATTCAGTGGTAGCTAGGCGGGTGTATAGAGGTTTCCCCATTACAGTATTGCATAAGGTTACCTCCGCGATTTAGTAGTTGGCTACGCGATCGACTTTCGACATCATTCTGTGGACGGGATTGGTTGTTTGCATGTTATGCTTCAATAAATTATAGGACCCATGAGTTGGAATTTTGATTTCTGGGTGAGTCAGTTTTAGAGTGGAAGGGTAATTCAGTTGTACCAACCGGTCGGTTTATTTCTATATCTTAAATTGAAAAATGATTTCTAAGGATCGTTAATGCATCACCCAGTTAGGCCGGTGATGTCAGCCCAAGACCCCCGATGATCCGGGCCAGTTCCGATAGTGTGTGAGTATCCGGGGGTTTTCCTGAGGATTTGCCAGGTGTTCCTCCCCTGAGAGGGAAATTGATTTTGGTATTGATCTCTACCCGATATAGCCTATCTCTATTCCTCCATACATGATGGCTCCAAATGAAGCTAAAAGAATTGAAGAATCACTGAAGGACTTATTGGATAAAGGTTTCATTAGACCGAGCAAGCTCCATGGGGTGCACTGGTGTTATTTTGTCCAGAAGAAGGATGGCTCTCTCGCATGTGTATTGGATTATCTATAGCCTGAATAAGGTCACTGGCCAAGATGAGGTACCCTTTACCCGTGATTGATGATTTTTGACCAGCCTGTGCTGCCGATGTTTCTCAAAGATAGAACTCTGTCGGAGTATCATCAGCTTAGAGTTTGGGGAGTGTGATATCCCGAAGACAAATTTCTCTGTAACCCGATGTGGCTGGCGGAGTTTGTAGTTATGTTATCCGAATAACCAATGCCCTCGCAACTTTTATGACCGATGAAATCGTGGTGTTCAAGAAATATCTAGACATGTTCATGATCGTATTCATCGATGATATTTTATATACTCGGAGCAAGGGAGGAGCATGTCGCTCATTTAAGAGTGGTATTGAAGACTCTCAAGGGTAGGCAATTGTATGCAAAGTTCAAATAAGTGTGAATTCTTGTTGGACTCCATGGTATTCTTAGGTCATGTGGTATCGAGTGAGGGCATAAAGGTAGATTCTCATAAAATTGAAGCGGTAAAGAATTGGCCCATACCGGTACCTCTTCAAAAATTCAAAAGTTTCGGGCCTAGCAGTGGTATTACGGAGATCGTTGAGGGTTTTTCTATCAATTGGCAAAAGCACCATTCACTAGGTTGACCCAAAAAAGGTAAACTTCCAATGGCCGAGGCTTCGTGAGAAAAGCTTCCAAGAGTTGAAGACTCAAGTTCACTAAAGCACTGTAAGTGTTGACTCCTACCTCGAGGGTACCGATGGTTTTGTTGTATATTGTGATGCGTCGAGAATTGGATCTTGAGTGTGTGTTGATGCAACATGGAAAAGTGATAGCGTATGCCTCAAGACAGCTTGAAAACTAGCGAGAATAATTACCCGACCCATGATCTTGAGTTGGCCGCGGTGGTGTTTGCATTGAAGATATGGCAGCACTACTTGTATGGGGTCCGCGTGGATGTATTTAAGGAATCACAAGAGCTTATAATATGTGCTTACGCAAAGATCTCAATCTTCGATAAAGGAGGTGGTTAGAACTACTCAAAGACTATGATATGAGTGTTCTTTACCACCGGGAAAGGCTATTATGGTAGCGGACGCACTTAGTAGACTCTGGATGGAGAGTGTGTCCTACGGGAGGAAGGAAGGAAAGAGCTGGCAAAGGATGTTCATCGACTCCAAAGATTGGGAGTGAGGTTAGTTCACTCAGCCGACGGTGGTGGGGCAGCGAATGGATCAAAGTCGCTCCCTGGTGGTTGATGTCAAATCTAGGCAAGATGAGGATCTGATTTGAGGAAATTAAAGGAAGATGTGCGGGAGTCAAAAGGTGGGAGGTTTTCTCCAAGGGGGAGATGGGGTGCTTCGGTATCAGGGTTGTCTATGTGTTCAAAACGTTGATGATTTGAGAGGCCTGATATTTTCTGTACGAGGCACATGGTACCGTATATTCTATCCATTCGGGACTTGCGAGAAATCTATTGGTGGATGGCATGAAGAAGGATATTACAGAGTTCGTAGCCTTCCCAAATTGTCAACAAGTAAAGGTTGAACATCCAAGGCCGGGAGGAGTACTTCAAGATATTAGCATTCATACTTGGAAGTGGGAAGAGATTAATATGGACTTCATTATAGGCTTATCTCGTACTCACTGACAATATGACTACATTTGGGTGGTGGTAGACAGGTTGACCAAGGAGGCACATTTTCTACCGTCAAACCACCGGTTTAGCGATGATTATGCCAAATTGTATATTAGAGAGTTGGTTCAACTCATGGAGTGCCCTTGTCTATTATTTCAAATGAAGGTACCTGGGCCAATTCCCATTTCTAGCGGTCTTTTCAGAAGGGGCTTGGGTCTCAAGTTGCTTTCCAAGACACTCTTCATCCAAACAAACATGGCTGCTTCTAACGAATAATCATACTCTGAGGACATGTTGAGGGCATGTGATGGATTTCAAAGGTAGTTGGGATGATCATTTGCCTCGATCGACTTTCGCGTATAATAACAAGCCTATCACTTAGCATCCAAATGGCACCATTCGAGGCTCTTTATGGATGAAGGTGTAGATCTTCATTGATGGTTTGAGGTTGGTGAGGCATCTATGATAGGGCTTGATTTGGTTCATAAGGCTGGCGGGTAAAGGTTCATGATAAGGGGATCTAAAGACCGCTCGTGAGTCGTCAAAAGGTCATATGCGGATGTGAGACGAAGAGATTTGGAGTTTGAGGTAGATGATTGGGTATTTCTAAAGGTATCTCCCATGAAGAGAGTCATGCGTTTTGAAAATAAAGGAAAGCTCAGCCTCGCTTATGTTGGCTCATCGATCACCAAAAAGTCAGTAAGGTGGCGTATGACTAGACTCCGCCCTCGCAGTTATCTTTGTACATCCCATGTTTCATGTGTCGCTTTTGGAAGTTAAGTACTGAGATCCAAATCTAGTAGTCCCGATGAACAAATGGCAAGCAAAAGATAGCCTCAAACTTATGAAGAAGTTCCTTGTGAGAAATATTGGACTACCGCTGCTCTGAGACTAAGGAACAAAGAAGTAGATTCATTTAAAGTACTATGGAGCACCGCATGTTGAAGGAGCTACGTGGGAAGCCGAAGCGATATGATGGCTAGATACCCGCATTTATTCTCTTCCGACACCGTTCCAACTTGAGGTATCAGCTCTGCTCCATGACTCTTGTTTACTTTTCATGCTCAAGTTTCCTTTATGTGTATGAATGTGTAAGTCATGAGATCGTCTAAATTATGTGATATGAATCGGAGGTAGTCATTCCGTAAAATTTTGGTTAAAATGGTCAGTATATGAGTATGATAATTGCGTGTTTCTATTTGTTGCTTGTTTCCTACATTTGAGGACGAATGTTCCCAAGGGGGAGATATTATAATACTTCAAAAGTCTTGAGAATAGACCCGGGAGTTAAAAGTTGATAACCGTAGAAATTGGGAAAAATTTACCAGGACGGGCCAAGGAATGACTCATGGTATCAAACCACGAGTCATTGTATGCAGTCGTTGGTTAGGGAGTGTTATGGCAAAGTGGAGACAACGGACGACACAATGACTTCATTGGCTGGGAACAACGCAGAGCCGTTGTCGTTGTGCATTGGAAGAGGTTGGGTTCAGAAGGTGGCATACAACGGGCCTTCCAACGACTCGTTGTGGGTTGAAATGAGTCATCGTTACCAATCGTTATTTTGGTACAAGGAATTCCAGTGTAGATGACGGATCAAGACCACGACTCGCCGGAAGGAACCATGAGTCGTGCTAGGCTTGTGGTAAGTGTGTTCAAACATTTTGTGATGAGCAAACAACGGATGATGTAATGGATCGTGGTTTCAGAGGACGAGTCATCCTGTCTGTCCGTTGGTCAGTTCCGGAAGTGAGCCACAGCAGTGCAAACCACGAGCAATAGAATGGGTCGCCGTTAGCTCTAAATCTAATTGGTTCCGTGCATTAGTTCAACCTGATCGCTTTTAGCCGCCATTAAGAGCATTTTATACTTTTCCATGCTAAGATACCCTAAACTACGTCGGTTTATCTTATGAAAGGGGGGGTTTAGGGGGATAATTTATTCTAAGTCCCCATTCATGCATGCAAGATCATAGAGAGTTAATCTAAGGTGATTCAAGGCTCTTCTGCTCCTTCGAATCTTCTTCTGGGAAATTAAGGGAAGCACAACCAGTTATTCCTGCATGTAGGCTATCAATGGGTGATTTTCTTCCACACCCAAGCCCATTCTCTATGATTTTTAAAAAAATCGTATTAAAAGCTCAAGTGGGTTTTGGAAGATGATTTTTATGAAAGTCTAATGATTAGATAATGGGTTTTGTGATTTTAGATTCTCATCATAATCTATGGGTTTTAATCGCTTTTTATCATTTAGATCATTTATAATTTTATCGATTTTGATTTTTATAGAATTGAGCTGAAATCATCTTATAAAAAGTTAAATAAAACTTAAAACATTTAAATTATTAATTATAAAACAACCATTTCTTTTTTTTTTAATTTGAATTATGGATTTATGATTATTACCCATCATTGAATGTTTTATGAATTCTATTATGCATGATTTACAAGTAGGTATGAACTTTGCGAATCATGAATTATGTTTTGGCTGACTCACGGTCCTCGTTTCATGGCTAGTTCACATATGTACAAGCATGTTTATGATTATCATGATTTAACTAGCCCATGAACTCATGCAAGTTATACTATGAGCACTATATATGTTTTGGGAGTAGTATCGAACACCGAGTGGATTCGGGGCCTGGGTTCTATCCTGGATCCCATAAACTACGTGCCACCGTAGGTATGTTCGGACCTCCTATGTGACTGTCCCCTGTCCAAATAGCCCTTTTCATGGTGATATCACACTTTCATGGTTCTACCCTTGGCAAGGTACGGACACCCTCCCGACTAGGGTTACATGTCGGACTTCATGTGTGCTCATATGGGATATGTTGGTTAATAGAATCTCCCACTGTTTCTCATGTTTTATGCATGTTTATGATTATGTATATTGGCTCATCATGTTCAATAAAGCTTTTCTCTTATGATTATGAGTAATATTGCATTACGAATGTTTGAAAACCTTGAGCCTTATGTTATCTTATGATGTTTATGGTATGAGCATGATGTCCTATTCTTATGATTATTTATGATATTCATATGTTTTAGATGTCTGTTTTACTTACCTTACATACTCAGTACATTTCACGTACTGACCGCATACTTTCTTTGTTGTATCATTTCATGATACAAGACCCGGCTCTTAGGCTCACCCTCCTCAATAGTGCTTCCGAGATTGCTATCAGCGTATTTGGTGAGTCCTCATGTTCCGAGGGCTATATGTTCAGACTCTATGCTTTTCTTTCGGTTTCAGAATTGTTGGGTTAGTTGGGGAAGTTTTTCCATCAACCCGTCTTTCATGATTAGAGGCTTTTCAGACTACAAGTTGTATTCATCTGTCATGTATGGATTATGTATTTTCCTCTCTCCGTATTTATGACATGTTTACATTTTCTTATGTTAAGTCTTTCGCTTATGTGATTGGATTAGATGTGCACTCATGCCATGGGTTGACTTGGGGTCTCTCGAGGCTCCTTGTCCCCTGTCTATGATCCGGGTGTACGTTTGCGTCATGACACTATAGTTGCTATGTTATTTCAGTTTCAGACCTTGGCAAGCTAGTTGGGTGTGTTGTTCCATCACTCATCAGTTATGTTAGAGGCTTTCTATACATTATATAGAAATCAGCTTGTCGTTGTTGATTCAGTTTTAGGTTGATATGTATGTTTATGCAGACATCCGCTTTATGATGTTGAGTTTATATGTTATGTTCATGCCATGGGTCGACTTGGAGCTTCTCGGGGTTTCTTTTCCCGTGTCTCGATCTGGGTTTACGTTCGGATTGTGACAAACTTGGAATCAGAGCATTAGGTTTTGAAGTATCCTAGGGTGTCTGAAAGTCGCGTTAAGTAGAGTCTTTTTCATGGGTGTGAAGCGCGCCACACTTATGACGAAGAGGCTACGAGACGTTTAGGAAATGTTCTCTTCTTTCATGATCTATGTCATGCGATGAAATGTCTCTCTATCCTTCTAACTCGTTCTATACGCATTTGTAGAATCATGCCTCCTCGCCGAGTTAACGGAAGAAGGAAAGTAAATGGAAATGGCCATGAGAATGGCAATGGAGATGGGCACCAACAGGCCCCACCAACCCTGAGGATCATGCACCCCAGCAGGTTGACCATGCAGAGTTCAAGGCAGCCATACAGATGCTAGCCTAGGACTTAGCTGCCCAGGTCAATCGGTAGGCAGTAGCGCATGTCCCTCAGAATGTGAATGCGACGGTGGCAAGAGTCAGAGACTTTCTGAGGATGAACCCTACGGAGTTCCTTGGGTCCAAGGTGGACGAGGATCCACACGAGTTCATTGAGGAGGTTCTAAAGATCACCGAGATCATGGGGGTGACCCGAGAGGAGTGTGTCGATCTATCCTCGTATTAGTTGAAAGGGGTTGCGCACATTTGGCAATGGAAGGATAGCAGGGCTATTGGAGCAGGCCCTATTAGTTGGGAGGAGTTTTATGTCGCATTTCTGGATCGGTTCTTTCCTTGTGAGATTAGGGAGATTAAAGCAGCGGAGTTTGTGAACCTAAAGTAGGGTAACATGACAGTTCAAGAGTATGCTTTGGAATTCACTCGGTTGTCCAAGTATGCACCAGAGCTAGTTGCTGATCAGAGAGCTCGGGTGAGCAGGTTTGTACATGGAGTGGCAGATTACCTGCACAAAGATTGTAGGATCACCATGCTTCATCAGGATATTGATTTTCCCTGGATGGTTTTGCACTTCCAGCAGATAGAGGTTGTGCGTCTGAGAGAGAGAGAGGCCAAGAGGTCCAGGACAGAAAGTTATAGGTTCTCTCAGCAAAGATCGGGAGGTGGACATCACTAGCAATCTCATCATAGGTCATTAGCTCTAGCGCCATCCTCGGCTAGTGCCCCATCCAGACCGCTAGGTGATCAGAAGAGTAGGGCCTCAGGTTCGAGGGACCAGAGGAGCATGCAGAAAAAGCGCACCTTTCCAGCCTACGGGAAGTGTGGCAAGAGTCATACAAGAGAGTGCTTGATGGGATTGGATATCTGTTTTGGGTGTGGTAGGTTCGGCCACATGCGTTGAGACTATCCCTTGACTAGACAGGGTGATGGTAGAGGTCGTGGTCAGACTACCAGATCAACAACAGCACCAGCACGCCCAACCCAGTAGGGTGCATCCACCAGTGCAGGTGGCGGCCAGCGCCAGAATAGGTTTTATGCCCTCGCACCCCGCCAGGTGCAGGAGACTTCACTAGATATGGTTACCGATATGTTACAAGTATTCCACCTTGATGTATATGCATTGTTAGATCCAGAGGCTACTTTATCTTTTGTGACACCCTATGTTTCTAGTAGTTTTGGAGTCAATCCCAAGATTTTATTAGAACCCTTATCAGTCTCTACTCCAGTCGGTGATTCAGTTATAGCTCAACGGGTATATAGAAACTGCCCTATCACAGTCCTTCAGAAAGTCACCTCAACAGATTTAGTAGAGTTAGCCATGACCAATTTTGATGTTATCTTCGACATGGATTGGCTATAATCATGTTATGCCTCAGTCAATTGTAGAACTCGTGTAGTAGAGTTCAGATTTCTGGGTGAGCCAGTTCTAGAGTGGAAGGGTAGTTCAACTATGCCTTAGGTTGCTTCATTTCCGACCTTAAGGCTACGGAGATGATTTCTAAGGGTTGTGTGTACCATTTAGTTAGGTTTAGAGATGCTACATCCGAGACCCCGACTATCTAGTCAGTTCCTGTGGTGTGTGAGTATCTAGAGGTGTTTCTAGAGGATTTACCAAGAATCCCTCCTGAGCGGGAGATCAAATTTGGTATTGACCTCCTTCCCGACACACAGCCTATATCTATTCCTCTTTACAGAATGGCTCCAGTCAAGCTAAAGGAGTTGAAGGAGCAGTTGAAGGATCTTTTAGACAAGGGTTTCATCAGACCAAGCAAATTCCCATAGGGTGCACCAGTTCTCTTTGTCCACGAGAAGGATGGTTTCCTTCGGATGTGCATTGATTATCTACAATTGAACAAAGTTACCATCAAGAACAGGTATCCCCTTCCCAGGATTGATGATTTGTTTGACCATCTTCAGGGTGCTAAGTGCATTTCAAAGATAGACCTCAGATCAGGATATCATCAGCTCAGGGTTCGGGAGAGTGATATTCCAAAGACAGCCTTCGGGACTCGGTATGGTCATTACGAGTTTGTAGTTATGTTTTTTGGACTAACGAATGCTCCTTCAGCTTTTATGGATTTGATGAACAGGGTGTTCCAGCCATACTTGGATATATTCGTGATTGTGTTCATAGATGACATCCTTATATACTCTCGGAACAAGGAGGAGCATGCCGCTCATTTGAGAGTGGTGCTATAGACTCTGAAGGATCGTCAATTGTATGCTAAATTCACCAAGTGCGAGTTTTTTTTGAACTCCCTGGCATTTTTGGGTCATGTGGTGTCAAGTGAGAGTGTACATGTGGACTCTAAAAAGATACAAGCAGTGAAGAATTGTCCTAGACCGGTAAATCTTTTGGATATCAGGAGTTTCTTGGGTTTATCTGGTTATTATCGGAGTTTTGTTGAGGGGTTTTAATCTATTGCAGCACCGTTGACCGAACTGACCTAGAAGAAAGTGAAGTTTCAATAGTCGGAGGCTTGTGAGAAGAGCTTCTAAGAATTGAAGACTCGACTCACCTCAGCACCAGTGTTTACCCTACCTGAGGGCACCGAGGGGTTTGTGGTATATTGTGACGCTTCGAGCGTCGGCCTTGGTTGTGTATTGATACAACACGGTAAAGTTATAGCCTATGCTTCCAGGCAGCTGAAGGTCCATGAAAAGAACTACTCGACTAATGATCTTGAATTGGCGGTGGTAGTATTTGTCTTAAATATTTGGAGATACTATTTGTATGGGGTCCATGTGGATATGTTTACGGACCACAAAAGCCTACAGTATGTGCTCACCCAAAAGGATTTGAATCTGCGTCAGAGAAAGTGGTTGGAGTTGTTGAAGGACTATGATATGAGTGTCCTTTATTATCCGGGTATCACGACCCTAGTTCACACCCTAGCCGTAACACGGGACAAGGACCCTGAAAGGCTCCAAGTTGACCCATGGCATAATCATAGCATACACTTAACATCAGATGTGACTAACAACATAAATGAGCGGAAGAAAATAACAAGAATCTAATATGATCCATAAAGACAATTTAATAACACT